>JANCRA010000471.1:0-36613 GCA_024362935.1 Setophaga petechia
GAAGGAAAGAAGGAAGGAAGTATGTATGCTAGGAAAGAAGAAAAGAAGGAAAAAAGAATTTCAGGAAGTATTCCAGGAAGTATTCCAGGAAGTATTCCTGGAAGGATTACAGGAAGTAATCCAGAAAGCAAGGAAGGTAAGAAGGAAGGAAGGTAAGAAGGAAAGAAGGAAGTATGTATTCCAGGAAGGAAGAAATGAAGGAAGGAAGTATTTCAGGAAGCATTACAGGAAGTATTCCAGGAAGTAGTCCAAAATGGAAGGAAGGAAGGAAGGAAGTATTGCAGGAAGTATTCCAGGAAGGAAGGAAAGAAGTAAGGAGGGAAGGAAGGAAAGAAGTGAAGAAAGAAGGGGAGAAGGAAAGAAGGAAAGAAGGAAGGAAGTATGTATGCTAGGAAAGAAGAAAAGAAGGAAAAAAGAATTCCAGGAAGTATTCCAAGAAGATTTCCAGGAAGTATTCCAGGAAGTATTCCAGGAAGTAATCCAGAAAGGAAGGAAGGTAAGAAGGAAGGAAGGTAAGAAGGAAAGAAGGAAGTATGTATTCCAGGAAGGAAGAAAGGAAGGAAGGAAGTATTTCAGGAAACATTAAAGGAAGTATTCCAGGAAGTAGTCCAAAATGGAAGGAAGGAAGGAAAGAAGTATTGCAGGAAGTATTCCAGGAAGGAAGGAAGGAAGCAAGGAGGGAAGGAAGGAAAAAAGTTAAGAAAGAAGGGGTAGAAGGAAAGAAGGAAAGAAGGAAGGAAGTATGTATGCTAGGAAAGAAGAAAAGAAGGAAAAAAGAATTCCAGGAAGTATTCCAGGTAGTATTCCAGTAAGTATTCCCGGAAGTATTCCAGGAAGTATTCAAGAAAGGACGGAAGGTAAGAAGGAAGGAAGGTAAGAAGGAAAGAAGGAAGTATGTATTCCAGGAAGGAAAAAATGAAGGAAGGATGTATTTCAAAAAGCATTACAGGAAGTATTCCAGGAAGTAGTCCAAAATGGAAGGAAGGAAGGAAGTATTGCAGGAAGTATTCCAGGAAGGAAGGAAAGAAGCAAGGAGGGAAAGAAGGAAAGAAGTGAAGAAAGAAGGGGAGAAGAAGGAAAGAAGGAAGGAAGTATGTATGCTAGGAAAGAATAAAAGAAGGAAAAAAGAATTCCAGGAATTATTCCAGGATGTATTCCAGGAAGTATTCCAGGAAGTATTCCAGAAAGGAAGGAAGGTAAGAAGGAAGGATGGTAAGAAGGAAAGAAGGAAGTATGTATTCCAGGAAGGAAGAAATGAAGGAAGGATGTATTTCAAAAAGCATTACAGGAAGTATTCCAGGAAGTAGTCCAAAATGGAAGGAAGGAAGTAAGGAAGTATTGCAGGAAGTATTCCAGGAAGGAAGGAAAGAAGCAAGGAGGGAAGGAAGGAAAGAAGTTAAGAAAGAAGGGGAGAAGGAAAGAAGGAAAGAAGGAAGGAAGTATGTATGCTAGGAAAGAAGAAAAGAAGGAAAAAAGAATTCCAGGAAGTATTCCAGGAAGTATTCCAGGAAGTAATCCAGAAAGGAAGGAGGGTAAGAAGGAAGGAAGGTAAAAAGGAAAGAAGGAAGTATGTATTCCAGGAAGGAAGAAATGAAGGAAGGAAGTATTTCAGGAAGCATTACAGGAAGTATTCCAGGAAGTAGTCCAAAATGGAAGGAAGGAAGGGAAGGAAGGAAGTAAGTATTGCAGGAAGTATTCCAGGAAGGAAGGAAAGAAGCAAGGAGGGAAGGAAGGAAAGAAGTTAAGAAAGAAGGGGAGAAGGAAAGAAGGAAAGAAGGAAGGAAGTATGTATGCTAGGAAAGAAGAAAAGAAGGAAAAAAGAATTCCAGGAAGTATTCCAGGAAGTATTCCAGGAAGTATTCCAGGAAGTAATCCAGAAAGGAAGAAAGGTAAGAAGGAAGGAAGGTAAGAAGGAAAGAAGGGAGTATGTATTCCAGGAAGGAAGAAATGAAGGAAGGAAGTATTTCAGGAAGCATTACAGAAAGTATTCCAGGAAGTAGTCCAAAATGGAAGGAAGGAAGGAAAGAAGGAAGTATTGCAGGAAGTATTCCAGGAAGGAAGGAAAGAAGAAAGAAGGGAAGGAAGGGAAAGAAGTGAAGAAAGAAGGGGAGAAGGAAAGAAGGAAAGAAGGAAGGAAGTATGTATGCTAGGAAAGAAGAAAGGAAGGAAAAAGGAATTCAAGGAAGTATTCCAGGAAGTATTCCAGGAAGTATTCCCGGAAGTATTACAGGAAGTATTCCAGAAAGGACGGAAGGTAAGAAGGAACGAAGGTAAGAAGGATAGAAGGAAGTATGTATTCCAGGAAGGAAGAAATGAAGGAAGGATGTATTTCAGGAAGCATTACTGGAAGTATTCCGGGAAGTAGTCCAAAATGGAAGGAAGGAAGGAAGTATTGCAGGAAGTATTCCAGGAAGGAAGGAAAGAAGCAAGGAGGGAAGGAAGGAATTAAGTTAAGAAAGAAGGGGAGAAGAAGGAAAGAAGGAAGGAAGTATGTATGCTAGGAAAGAAGAAAAGAAGGAAAAAAGAATTCCAGGAAGTATTCCAGGAAGTATTCCAGGAAGTATTCCAGGAGGTATTCCAGAAAGGAAGGAAGGTAAGAAGGAAGGAAGGTAAGAAGGAAAGAATGAAGTATGTATTCCAGGAAGGAAGAAATGAAGGAAGGAAGTATTTCAGGAAGCATTACAGGAAGTATTCCAGGAAGTAGTTCAAAATGGAAGGAAGGAAGGAAGGATTGCAGGAAGTATTCCAGGAAGGAAGGAAAGAAGCAAGGAGGGAAGGAAGGAAAGAAGTGAAGAAAGAAGGGGAGAAGGAAAGAAGGAAAGAAGGAAGGAAGTATGTATGCTAGGAAAGAAGAAAAGAAGGAAAAAAGAATTCCAGGAAGTATTCCAGGAAGTATTCCAGGAAGTAATCCAGAAAGGAAGGAAGGTAAGAAGGAAGGAAGGTAAGAATGAAAGAAGGAAGGATGTATTCCAGGAAGGAAGAAATGAAGGAAGGAAGTATTTCAGGAAGCATTACAGGAAGTATTCCAGGAAGTAGTCCAAAATGGAAGGAAGGAAGGAAAGAAGTATTGCAGGAAGTATTCCAGGAAGGAAGGAAGGAAGCAAGGAGGGAAGGAAGGAAAAAAGTTAAGAAAGAAGGGGAGAAGGAAAGAAGGAAAGAAGGAAGGAAGTATGTATGCTAGGAAAGAAGAAAAGAAGGAAAAAATAATTCCAGGAAGTATTCCAGGTAGTATTCCAGGAAGTATTCCCGGAAGTATTCCAGGAAGTATTCAAGAAAGGACGGAAGGTAAGAAGGAAGGAAGGTAAGAAGGAAAGAAGGAAGGATGTATGCCAGGAAGGAAAAAATGAAGGAAGGATGTATTTCAAAAAGCATTACAGGAAGTATTCCAGGAAGTAGTCCAAAATGGAAGGAAGGAAGGAAGTATTGCAGGAAGTATTCCAGGAAGGAAGGAAAGAAGCAAGGAGGGAAGGAAGGAAAGAAGTGAAGAAAGAAGGGAAGAAGAAGGAAAGAAGGAAGGAAGTATGTATGCTAGGAAAGAATAAAAGAAGGAAAAAAGAATTCCAGGAATTATTCCAGGATGTATTCCAGGAAGTATTCCAGGAAGTATTCCAGAAAGGAAGGAAGGTAAGAAGGAAGGAAGGTAAGAAGGAAAGAAGGAAGTATGTATTCCAGGAAGGAAGAAATGAAGGAAGGATGTATTTCAAAAAGCATTACAGGAAGTATTCCCGGAAGTAGTCCAAAATGGAAGGAAGGAAGGAAGGAAGTATTGCAGGAAGTATTCCAGGAAGGAAGGAAAGAAGCAAGGAGGGAAGGAAGGAAAAAAGTTAAGAAAGAAGGGGAGAAGGAAAGAAGGAAAGAAGGAAGGAAGTATGTATGCTAGGAAAGAAGAAAAGAAGGAAAAAAGAATTCCAGGAAGTATTCCAGGAAGTATTCCAGGAAGTAAACCAGAAAGGAAGGAAGGTAAGAAGGAAGGAAGGTAAGAAGGAAAGAAGGAAGTATGTATTCCAGGAAGGAAGAAATGAAGGAAGGAAGTATTTCAGGAAGCATTACAGGAAGTATTCCAGGAAGTAGTCCAAAATGGAAGGAAGGAAGGAAGGAAGGAAATATTGCAGGAAGTATTCCAGGAAGGAAGGAAAGAAGCAAGGAGGGAAGGAAGGAAAGAAGTTAAGAAAGAAGGGGAGAAGGAAAGAAGGAAAGAAGGAAGGAAGTATGTATGCTAGGAAAGAAGAAAAGAAGGAAAAAAGAATTCCAGGAAGTATTCCAGGAAGTATTCCAAGAAATATTCCAGGAAGTATTCCAGGAAGTAAACCAGAAAGGAAGGAAGGTAAGAAGGAAGGAAGGTAAGAAGGAAAGAAGGAAGTATGTATTCCAGGGAAGGAAGAATGAAGGAAGGAAGTATTTCATGAAGCATTACAGGAAGTATTCCAGGAAGTAGTCCACAATGGAAGGAAGGAAGGAAGGAAGGAAGGAAGGAAGGAAGGAAGGAAGGAAGGAAGGAAGGAAGGAAGGAAGGAAGGAAGGAAGGAAGGAAGGAAGGAAGGAAGGAAGTATTCCAGGAAGGAAGGAAAGAAGCAAGGAGGGAAGGTAGGAAAGAAGTGAAGAAAGAAGGGGAGAAGGAAAGAAGGAAAGAAGGAAGGAAGTATGTATGCTAGGAAAGAAGAAAAGAAGGAAAAAAGAATTTCAGGAAGTATTCCAGGAAGTATTCCAGGAAGTATTCCTGGAAGGATTACAGGAAGTAATCCAGAAAGCAAGGAAGGTAAGAAGGAAGGAAGGTAAGAAGGAAAGAAGGAAGTATGTATTCCAGGAAGGAAGAAATGAAGGAAGGAAGTATTTCAGGAAGCATTACAGGAAGTATTCCAGGAAGTAGTCCAAAATGGAAGGAAGGAAGGAAGGAAGTATTGCAGGAAGTATTCCAGGAAGGAAGGAAAGAAGCAAGGAGGGAAGGAAGGAAAGAAGTGAAGAAAGAAGGGGGAGAAGGAAAGAAGGAAAGAAGGAAGGAAGTATGTATGCTAGGAAAGAAGAAAAGAAGGAAAAAAGAATTCCAGGAAGTATTCCAGGAAGTATTCCAGGAAGTAAACCAGAAAGGAAGGAAGGTAAGAAGGAAGGAAGGTAAGAAGGAAAGAAGGAAGTATGTATTCCAGGAAGGAAGAAATGAAGGAAGGAAGTATTTCAGGAAGCATTACAGGAAGTATTCCAGGAAGTAGTCCAAAATGGAAGGAAGGAAGGAAGGAAGGAAGTATTGCAGGAAGTATTCCAGGAAGGAAGGAAAGAAGCAAGGAGGGAAGGAAGGAAAGAAGTGAAGAAAGAAGGGGAGAAGGAAAGAAGGAAAGAAGGAAGGAAGTATGTATGCTAGGAAAGAAGAAAGGAAGGAAAAAAGAATTCAAGGAAGTATTACAGGAAGTATTCCAGGACGTATTCCCGGAAGTATTACAGGAAGTATTCCAGAAAGGACGGAAGGTAAGAAGGAAGGAAGGTAAGAAGGATAGAAGGAAGTATGTATTCCAGGAAGGAAGAAATGAAGGAAGGATGTATTTCAGGAAGCATTACTGGAAGTATTCCGGGAAGTAGTCCAAAATGGAAGGAAGGAAGGAAAGTATTGCAGGAAGTATTCCAGGAAGGAAGGAAAGAAGCAAGGAGGGAAGGAAGGAAAGAAGTTAAGAAAGAAGGGGAGAAGAAGGAAAGAAGGAAGGAAGTATGTATGCTAGGAAAGAAGAAAAGAAGGAAAAAAGAATTCCAGGAAGTATTGCAGGAAGTATTCCAGGAAGTATTCCAGGAAGTATTCCAGAAAGGAAGGAAGGTAAGAAGGAAGGAAGGTAAGAAGGAAAGAAGGAAGTATGTATTCCGGGAAGGAAAGAAATGAAGGAAGGAAGTATTTCAGGAAGCATTACAGGAAGTATTCCAGGAAGTAGTCCAAAATGGAAGGAAGGAAGGAAGGATTGCAGGAAGTATTCCAGGAAGGAAGGAAAGAAGCAAGGAGGGAAGGAAGGAAAGAAGTGAAGAAAGAAGGGGAGAAGGAAAGAAGGAAAGAAGGAAGGAAGTATGTATGCTAGGAAAGAAGAAAAGAAGGAAAAAAGAATTCCAGGAAGTATTCCAGGAAGTATTCCAGAAAGGAAGGAAGGTAAGAAGGAAGGAAGGTAAGAAGGAAAGAAGGAAGTATGTATTCCAGGAAGGAAGAAACGAAGGAAGGAAGTATTTCAGGAAGCATTACAGGAAGTATTTCAGGAAGTAGTCCAAAATGGAAGGAAGGAAGTAAGGAAGTATTGCAGGAAGTATTCCAGGAAGGAAGGAAAGAAGCAAGGAGGGAAGGGAAGGAAAGAAGTGAAGAAAGAAGGGGAGAAGGAAAGAAGGAAAGAAGGAAGGAAGTATGTATGCTAGGAAAGAAGAAAAGAAGGAAAAAAGAATTCCAGGAAGTATTCCAGGAAGTTTTCAAGGAAGTAATCCAGAAAGGAAGGAAGGTAAGAAGGAAGGAAGGTAAGAAGGAAAGAAGGAAGGATGTATTCCAGGAAGGAAGAAATGAAGGAAGGAAGTATTTCAGGAAGCATTACAGGAAATATTCCAGGTAGTAGTCCAAAATGGAAGGAAGGAAGGAAGGAAGGAAGGAAGGAAGGAAGGAAGTATTGCAGGAAGTATTCCAGGAAGGAAGGAAAGAAGCAAGGATGGAAGGAAGGAAAGAAGTTAAGAGAGAAGGGGAGAAGGAAAGAAGGAAAGAAGGAAGGAAGTATGTATGCTAGGAAAGAAGAAAAAAAGGAAAAAAGAATTTCAGGAAGTATTCCAGGAAGTATTCCAGGAAGTATTCCTGGAAGGATTACAGGAAGTATTCCAGAAAGCAAGGAAGGTAAGAAGGAAGGAAGGCAAGAAGGAAAGAAGGAAGTATGTATTCCAGGAAGGAAGAAATGAAGGAAGGAAGTATTTCAGGAAACATTACAGGAAGTATTCCAGGAAGTAGTCCAAAATGGAAGGAAGGAAGGAAGTATTGCAGGGAGTATTTCAGGAAGGAAGGAAAGAAGCAAGGAGGGAAGGAAGGAAAGAAGTGAAGAAAGAAGGGGAGAAGGAAAGAAGGAAAGAAGGAAGGAAGTATGTATGCTAGGAAAGAAGAAAAGAAGGAAAAAAGAATTCCAGGAAGTATTCCAGGAAGTATTCCAGGAAGTATTCCAGGAAGTATTCCAGAAAGGAAGGGAAGGTAAGAAGGAAGGAAGGTAAGAAGGAAAGAAGGAAGTATGTATTCCAGGAAAGAAGAAATGAAGGAAGGAAGTATTTAGGGAAGCATTACAGGAAGTATTCCAGGAAGTAGTCCAAAATGGAAGGAAGGAAGGAAGGAAGGAAGGAAGTAAGTATTGCAGGAAGTATTGCAGGAAGGAAGGAAAGAAGCAAGGAGGGAAGGAAGGAAAGAATTTAAGAAAGAAGGGGAGAAGGAAAGAAGGAAAGAAGGAAGGAAGTATGTATGCTAGGAAAGAAGAAAAGAAGGAAAAAAGAATTCCAGGAAGTATTCCAAGAAGATTTCCAGGAAGTATTCCAGGAAGTATTCCAGGAAGGAATCCAGAAAGGAAGGGAGGTAAGAAGGAAGGAAGGTAAGAAGGAAAGAAGGAAGTATGTATTTCAGGAAGGAAGAAATGAAGGAAGGAAGTATTTCAGGAAACATTACAGGAAGTATTCCAGGAAGTAGTCCAAAATGGAAGGAAGGAAGGAAGTATTGCAGGAAGTATTCCAGGAAGGAAGGAAAGAAGCAAGGAGGGAAGGAAGGAAAGAAGTGAAGAAAGAAGGGGAGAAGGAAAGAAGGAAGGAAGTATGTATGCTAGGAAAGAAGAAAAGAAGGAAAAAAGAATTCCAGGAAGTATTCCAGGAAGTATTCCAGGAAGTATTCCCGGAAGTATTCCAGGAAGTAATCCAGAAAGGAAGGAAGGTAAGAAGGAAGGAAGGTAAGAAGGAAAGAAGGAAGTATGTATTCCAGGAAGGAAGAAATGAAGGAAGGAATTATTTCAGGAAGCATTACAGGAAGTATTCCAGGAAGTAGTCCAAAATGGAAGGAAGGAAGGAAGGAAGCATTGCAGGAAGTATTCCAGGAAGGAAGGAAAGAAGCAAGGAGGGAAGGAAGGAAAGAAGTGAAGAAAGAAGGGGAGAAGGAAAGAAGGAAAGAAGGAAGGAAGTATGTATGCTAGGAAAGAAGAAAAGAAGGAAAAAAGAATTCCAGGAAGTATTCCAGGAAGTATTCCAGGAAGTATTCCAGGAAGTAATCCAGAAAGGAAGGAAGGTAAGAAGGAAGGAAGGTAAGAAGGAAAGAAGGAAGTATGTATTCCAGGAAGGAAGAAATGAAGGAAGGAAGTATTTCAGGAAGCATTACAGGAAGTATTCCAGGAAGTAGTCCAAAATGGAAGGAAGGAAGTAAGGAAGTATTGCAGGAAGTATTCCAGGAAGGAAGGAAAGAAGGAAGGAGGGAAAGAAGGAAAGAAGTTAAGAAAGAAGGGGAGAAGGAAAGAAGGAAAGAAGGAAGGAAGTATGTATGCTAGGAAAGAAGAAAAGAAGGAAAAAAAGAATTCCAGGAAGTATTCCAGGAAGTATTCCAGGAAGTATTCCAGAAAGGAAGGAAGGTAAGAAGGAAGGAAGGTAAGAAGGAAAGAAGGAAGTATGTATTCCAGGAAGGAAGAAATGAAGGAAGGAAGTATTTCAGGAAGCATTACAGGAAGTATTCCAGGAAGTAGTCCAAAATGGAAGGAAGGAAGGAAGGAAGGAAGGAAGGAAGGAAGGAAGGAAGGAAGGAAGGAAGGAAGGAAAGAAGGAAGGAAGGAAGGAAGGAAGGAAGGAAGGAAGGAAGGAAGGAAGGAAGGAAGGAAGGAAGGAAGGAAGGAAGGAAGGAAGGGAAGGAAGGAAGGAAGGAAGGAAGGAAGGAAGGAAGGAAGGAAGGAAGGAAGGAAGGAAGGAAGGAAGGAAGGAAGGAAGGAAGGAAGGAAGGAAGGAAGGAAGGAAGGAAGGAAGGAAGGAAGGAAGGAAGGAAGGAAGGAAGGAAGGAAGGAAGGAAGGAAGGAAGGAAGGAAGGAAGGAAGGAAGGAAGTATTGCAGGAACTATTCCAGGAAGGAAGGAAAGAAGCAAGGAGGGAAGGAAGGAAAAAAGTGAAGAAAGAAGGGGAGAAGGAAAGAAGGAAAGAAGGAAGGAAGTATGTATGCTAGGAAAGAGAAGAAAAGAAGGAAAAAAGAATTCCAGGAAGTATTCCAGGAAGTATTCCCGGGAGTATTCCTGGAAGTATTCCAGAAAGGAAGGAAGGTAAGAAGGAAGGAAGGTAAGAAGGAAAGAAGGAAGTATGTATTCCAGGAAGGAAGAAATGAAGGAAGGAAGTATTTCAGGAAGCATTACAGGAAGTATTCCAGGAAGTAGTCCAAAATGGAAGGAAGGAAGGAAGGAAGGAAGGAAGGAAGGAAGGAAGGAAGGAAGGAAGGAAGGAAGGAAGGAAGGAAGGAAGGAAGGAAGGAAGGAAGGAAGGAAGGAAGGAAGGAAGGAAGGAAGGAAGGAAGGAAGGAAGGAAGGAAGGAAGGAAGGAAGGAAGGAAGGAAGGAAGGAAGGAAGGAAGGAAGGAAGGAAGGAAGGAAGGAAGGAAGGAAGGAAGGAAAGAAGGAAGGAAGGGAAGGAAGGAAGGAAGGAAGGAAGGAAGGAAGGAAGGAAGGAAGGAAGGAAGGAAGGAAGGAAGGAAGGAAGGAAGGAAGGAAGGAAGGAAGGAAGGAAGGAAGGAAGGAAGGAAGGAAGGAAGGAAGGAGGAAGGAAGGAAGGAAGGAAGTATTCCAGGAAGGAAGGAAAGAAGCAAGGAGGGAAGGAAGGAAAGAAGTTAAGAAAGAAGAGGAGAAGAAGGAAAGAAGGAAGGAAGTATGTATGCTAGGAAAGAAGAAAAGAAGGAAAAAAGAATTCCAGGAAGTATTCCAGGAAGTATTCCAGGAAGTATTCCAGGAAGTATTCCAGAAAGGAAGGAAGGTAAGAAGGAAGGAAGGTAAGAAGGAAAGAAGGAAGTATGTATTCCAGGAAGGAAGAAATGAAGGAAGGAAGTATTTCAGGAAGCATTACAGGAAGTATTCCAGGAAGTAGTCCAAAATGGAAGGAAGGATGGAAGGAAGGAAGGAAGGAAGTATTGCAGGAAGTATTCCAGGAAGGAAGGAAAGAAGCAAGGAGGGAAAGAAGGAAACAAGTGAAGAAAGAAGGGGAGAAGGAAAGAAGGAAAGAAGGAAGGAAGTATGTATGCTAGGAAAGAAGAAAAAGAAGGAAAAAAGAATTCCAGGAAGTATTCCAGGAAGTATTCCAGGAAGTATTCCAGAAAGGAAGGAAGGTAAGAAGGAAGGAAGGTAAGAAGGAAAGAAGGAAGTATGTATTCCAGGAAGGAAGAAATGAAGGAAGGAAGTATTTCAGGAAGAATTACAGGAAGTATTCCCGGAGGTAGTCCAAAATGGAAGGAAGGAAGGAAGGATTGCAGGAAGTATTCCAGGAAGGAAGGAAAGAAGCAAGGAGGGAAGGAAGGAAAGAAGTGAAGAAAGAAGGGGAGAAGGAAAGAAGGAAAGAAGGAAGGAAGTATGCATGCTAGGAAAGAAGAAAAGAAGGAAAAAAGAATTCCAGGAAGTATTCCAAGAAGTATTCCAGGAAGTATTCCCGGAAGTATTCCAGGAAGTAATCCAGAAAGGAAGGAAGGTAAGAAGGAAGGAAGGTAAGAAGGAAAGAAGGAAGTATGTATTCCAGGAAGGAAGAAATGAAGGAAGGAAGTATTTCAGGAAGCATTACAGGATGTATTCCAGGAAGTAGTCCAAAATGGAAGGAAGGAAGGAAGTATTGCAGGAAGTATTCCAGGAAGGAAGGAAAGAAGCAAGGAGGGAAGGAAGGAAAGAAGTGAAGAAAGAAGGGGAGAAGGTAAGAAGGAAAGAAGGAAGGAAGTATGTATGCTAGGAAAGAAGAAAGGAAGGAAAAAAGAATTCCAGGAAGTATTCCCGGAAGTATTCCAGGAAGTAATCCAGAAAGGAAGGAAGGTAAGAAGGAAGGAAGGTAAGAAGGAAAGAAGGAAGTATGTATTCCAGGAAGGAAGAAATGAAGGAAGGAAGTATTTCAGGAAGCATTACAGGAAGTATTCCAGGAAGTAGTCCAAAATGGAAGGAAAGAAGCAAGGAAGTATTGCAGGAAGTATTCCAGGAAGGAAGGAAAGAAGCAAGGAGGGAAGGAAGGAAAGAAGTGAAGAAAGAAGGGGAGAAGGTAAGAAGGAAAGAAGGAAGGAAGTATGTATGCTAGGAAAGAAGAAAAGAAGGAAAAAAGAATTCCAGGAAGTATTCCAGGAAGTATTCCAGGAAGTATTCCCGGAAGTATTTCAGGAAGTATACCAAAAAGGACGGAAGGTAAGAAGGAAGGAAGGTAAGAAGGAAAGAAGGAAGTATGTATTCCAGGAAGGAAGAAATGAAGGAAGGATGTATTTAAAAAAGCATTAGAGGAAGTATTCCAGGAAGTAGTCCAAAATGGAAGGAAGGAAGGAAGTATTGCAGGAAGTATTCCAGGAAGGAAGGAAAGAAGCAAGGAGGGAAGGAAGGAAAGAAGTTAAGAAAGAAGAGGGGAAGAAGGAAAGAAGGAAGGAAGTATGTATGCTAGGAAAGAAGAAAAGAAGGAAAAAAGAATTCCAGGAAGTATTCCAGGAAGTATTCCAGGAAGTATTCCAGGAAGTATTCCAGAAAGGAAGGAAGGTAAGAAGGAAGGAAGGTAAGAAGGAAAGAAGGAAGTATGTATTCCAGGAAGGAAGAAATGAAGGAAGGAAGTATTTCAGGAAGCATTACAGGAAGTATTCCAGGAAGTAGTCCAAAATGGAAGGAAGGAAGGAAGGAAGGAAGGAAGGAAGGAAGGAAGGAAGGAAGGAAGGAAGGAAGGAAGGAAGGAAGGAAGGAAGGAAGGAAGGAAGGAAGGAAGGAAGGAAGGAAGGAAGGAAGGAAGGAAGGAAGGAAGGAAGGAAGGAAGGAAGGAAGGAAGGAAGGAAGGAAGGAAGGAAGGAAGGAAGTATTGCAGGAAGTATTCCAGGAAGGAAGGAAAGAAGCAAGGAGGGAAAGAAGGAAACAAGTGAAGAAAGAAGGGGAGAAGGAAAGAAGGAAAGAAGGAAGGAAGTATGTATGCTAGGAAAGAAGAAAAGAAGGAAAAAAGAATTCCAGGAAGTATTCCAGGAAGTATTCCAGGAAGTATTCCAGAAAGGAAGGAAGGTAAGAAGGAAGGAAGGTAAGAAGGAAAGAAGGAAGTATGTATTCCAGGAAGGAAGAAATGAAGGAAGGAAGTATTTCAGGAAGCATTACAGGAAGTATTCCAGGAAGTAGTCCAAAATGGAAGGAAGGAAGGAAGGATTGCAGGAAGTATTCCAGGAAGGAAGGAAAGAAGCAAGGAGGGAAGGAAGGAAAGAAGTGAAGAAAGAAGGGGAGAAGGAAAGAAGGAAAGAAGGAAGGAAGTATGTATGCTAGGAAAGAAGAAAAGAAGGAAAAAAGAATTCCAGGAAGTATTCCAAGAAGTATTCCAGGAAGCATTCCCGGAAGTATTCCAGGAAGTAATCCAGAAAGGAAGGAAGGTAAGAAGGAAGGAAGGTAAGAAGGAAAGAAGGAAGTATGTATTCCAGGAAGGAAGAAATGAAGGAAGGAAGTATTTCAGGAAGCATTAGAGGAAGTATTCCAGGAAGTAGTCCAAAATGGAAGGAAGGAAGGAAGGAAGGAAGGAAGTATTGCAGGAAGTATTCCAGGAGGGAAGGAAAGAAGCAAGGAGGGAAGGAAGGAAAGAAGTTAAGAAAGAAGGGGAGAAGGAAAGAAGGAAAGAAGGAAGGAAGTATGTATGCTAGGAAAGAAGAAAAGAAGGAAAAAAGAATTTCAGGAAGTATTCCAGGAAGTATTCCAGGAAGTATTCCTGGAAGGATTCCAGGAAGTATTCCAGAAAGCAAGGAAGGTAAGAAGGAAGGAAGGCAAGAAGGAAAGAAGGATGTATGTATTCTAGGAAGGAAGAAATGAAGGAAGGAAGTATTTCAGGAAGCATTACAGGAAGTATTCCAGGAAGTAGTCCAAAATGGAAGGAAGGAAGGAAGGAAGTAATGCAGGAAGTATTCCAGGAAGGAAGGAAAGAAGGAAGGAGGGAAGGAAGGAAAGAAGTTAAGAAAGAAGGGGAGAAGGAAAGAAGGAAAGAAGGAAGGAAGTATGTGTGCTAGGAAAGAAGAAAAGAAGGAAAAAAGAATTCCAGGAAGTATTCCAGGAAGTATTCCAAGAAATATTCCAGGAAGTATTCCAGGAAGTAAACCAGAAAGGAAGGAAGGTAAGAAGGAAGGAAGGTAAGAAGGAAAGAAGGAAGTATGTATTCCAGGAAGGAAGAAATGAAGGAAGGAAGTATTTCATGAAGCATTACAGGAAGTATTCCAGGAAGTAGTCCACAATGGAAGGAAGGAAGGAAGGAAGGAAGGAAGGAAGGAAGGAAGGAAGGAAGGAAGGAAGGAAGGAAGGAAGGAAGGAAGGAAGGAAGGAAGGAAGTATTCCAGGAAGGAAGGAAAGAAGCAAGGAGGGAAGGTAGGAAAGAAGTGAAGAAAGAAGGGGAGAAGGAAAGAAGGAAAGAAGGAAGGAAGTATGTATGCTAGGAAAGAAGAAAAGAAGGAAAAAAGAATTTCAGGAAGTATTCCAGGAAGTATTCCAGGAAGTATTCCTGGAAGGATTACAGGAAGTAATCCAGAAAGCAAGGAAGGTAAGAAGGAAGGAAGGTAAGAAGGAAAGAAGGAAGTATGTATTCCAGGAAGGAAAAAATGAAGGAAGGAAGTATTTCAAAAAGCATTACAGGAAGTATTCCAGGAAGTAGTCCAAAATGGAAGGAAGGAAGGAAGGAAGTATTGCAGGAAGTATTCCAGGAAGGAAGGAAAGAAGCAAGGAGGGAAGGAAGGAAAGAAGTGAAGAAAGAAGGGGAGAAGGAAAGAAGGAAAGAAGGAAGGAAGTATGTATGCTAGGAAAGAAGAAAAGAAGGAAAAAAGAATTCCAGGAAGTATTCCAAGAAGATTTCCAGGAAGTATTCCAGGAAGTATTCCAGGAAGTAATCCAGAAAGGAAGGAAGGTAAGAAGGAAGGAAGGTAAGAAGGAAAGAAGGAAGTATGTATTCCAGGAAGGAAGAAAGGAAGGAAGGAAGTATTTCAGGAAACATTACAGGAAGTATTCCAGGAAGTAGTCCAAAATGGAAGGAAGGAAGGAAGTATTTCAGGAAGCATTACAGGAAGTATTCCAGGAAGTAGTCCAAAATGGAAGGAAGGAAGGAAAGAAGTATTGCAGGAAGTATTCCAGGAAGGAAGGAAGGAAGCAAGGAGGGAAGGAAGGAAAAAAGTTAAGAAAGAAGGGTAGAAGGAAAGAAGGAAAGAAGGAAGGAAGTATGTATGCTAGGAAAGAAGAAAAGAAGGAAAAAAGAATTCCAGGAAGTATTCCAGGTAGTATTCCAGTAAGTATTCCCGGAAGTATTCCAGGAAGTATTCAAGAAAGGACGGAAGGTAAGAAGGAAGGAAGGTAAGAAGGAAAGAAGGAAGTATGTATTCCAGGAAGGAAAAAATGAAGGAAGGATGTATTTCAAAAAGCATTACAGGAAGTATTCCAGGAAGTAGTCCAAAATGGAAGGAAGGAAGGAAGTATTGCAGGAAGTATTCCAGGAAGGAAGGAAAGAAGCAAGGAGGGAAAGAAGGAAAGAAGTGAAGAAAGAAGGGGAGAAGAAGGAAAGAAGGAAGGAAGTATGTATGCTAGGAAAGAATAAAAGAAGGAAAAAAGAATTCCAGGAATTATTCCAGGATGTATTCCAGGAAGTATTCCAGGAAGTATTCCAGAAAGGAAGGAAGGTAAGAAGGAAGGATGGTAAGAAGGAAAGAAGGAAGTATGTATTCCAGGAAGGAAGAAATGAAGGAAGGATGTATTTCAAAAAGCATTACAGGAAGTATTCCAGGAAGTAGTCCAAAATGGAAGGAAGGAAGTAAGGAAGTATTGCAGGAAGTATTCCAGGAAGGAAGGAAAGAAGCAAGGAGGGAAGGAAGGAAAGAAGTGAAGAAAGAAGGGGAGAAGGAAAGAAGGAAAGAAGGAAGGAAGTATGTATGCTAGGAAAGAAGAAAAGAAGGAAAAAAGAATTCCAGGAAGTATTCCAGGAAGTATTCCAGGAAGTAATCCAGAAAGGAAGGAGGGTAAGAAGGAAGGAAGGTAAAAAGGAAAGAAGGAAGTATGTATTCCAGGAAGGAAGAAATGAAGGAAGGAAGTATTTCAGGAAGCATTACAGGAAGTATTCCAGGAAGTAGTCCAAAATGGAAGGAAGGAAGGAAGGAAGGAAGTATTGCAGGAAGTATTCCAGGAAGGAAGGAAAGAAGCAAGGAGGGAAGGAAGGAAAGAAGTTAAGAAAGAAGGGGAGAAGGAAAGAAGGAAAGAAGGAAGGAAGTATGTATGCTAGGAAAGAAGAAAAGAAGAAAAAAAGAATTCCAGGAAGTATTCCAGGAAGTATTCCAGGAAGTATTCCAGGAAGTAATCCAGAAAGGAAGAAAGGTAAGAAGGAAGGAAGGTAAGAAGGAAAGAAGGGAGTATGTATTCCAGGAAGGAAGAAATGAAGGAAGGAAGTATTTCAGGAAGCATTACAGAAAGTATTCCAGGAAGTAGTCCAAAATGGAAAGAAGGAAGGAAAGAAGGAAGTATTGCAGGAAGTATTCCAGGAAGGAAGGAAAGAAGAAAGAAGGGAAGGAAGGAAAGAAGTGAAGAAAGAAGGGGAGAAGGAAAGAAGGAAAGAAGGAAGGAAGTATGTATGCTAGGAAAGAAGAAAGGAAGGAAAAAGGAATTCAAGGAAGTATTCCAGGAAGTATTCCAGGAAGTATTCCCGGAAGTATTACAGGAAGTATTCCAGAAAGGACGGAAGGTAAGAAGGAACGAAGGTAAGAAGGATAGAAGGAAGTATGTATTCCAGGAAGGAAGAAATGAAGGAAGGATGTATTTCAGGAAGCATTACTGGAAGTATTCCGGGAAGTAGTCCAAAATGGAAGGAAGGAAGGAAGTATTGCAGGAAGTATTCCAGGAAGGAAGGAAAGAAGCAAGGAGGGAAGGAAGGAATTAAGTTAAGAAAGAAGGGGAGAAGAAGGAAAGAAGGAAGGAAGTATGTATGCTAGGAAAGAAGAAAAGAAGGAAAAAAGAATTCCAGGAAGTATTCCAGGAAGTATTCCAGGAAGTATTCCAGGAGGTATTCCAGAAAGGAAGGAAGGTAAGAAGGAAGGAAGGTAAGAAGGAAAGAAGGAAGTATGTATTCCAGGAAGGAAGAAATGAAGGAAGGAAGTATTTCAGGAAGCATTACAGGAAGTATTCCAGGAAGTAGTTCAAAATGGAAGGAAGGAAGGAAGGATTGCAGGAAGTATTCCAGGAAGGAAGGAAAGAAGCAAGGAGGGAAGGAAGGAAAGAAGTGAAGAAAGAAGGGGAGAAGGAAAGAAGGAAAGAAGGAAGGAAGTATGTATGCTAGGAAAGAAGAAAAGAAGGAAAAAAGAATTCCAGGAAGTATTCCAGGAAGTATTCCAGGAAGTAATCCAGAAAGGAAGGAAGGTAAGAAGGAAGGAAGGTAAGAATGAAAGAAGGAAGGATGTATTCCAGGAAGGAAGAAATGAAGGAAGGAAGTATTTCAGGAAGCATTACAGGAAGTATTCCAGGAAGTAGTCCAAAATGGAAGGAAGGAAGGAAAGAAGTATTGCAGGAAGTATTCCAGGAAGGAAGGAAGGAAGCAAGGAGGGAAGGAAGGAAAAAAGTTAAGAAAGAAGGGGAGAAGGAAAGAAGGAAAGAAGGAAGGAAGTATGTATGCTAGGAAAGAAGAAAAGAAGGAAAAAATAATTCCAGGAAGTATTCCAGGTAGTATTCCAGGAAGTATTCCCGGAAGTATTCCAGGAAGTATTCAAGAAAGGACGGAAGGTAAGAAGGAAGGAAGGTAAGAAGGAAAGAAGGAAGGATGTATGCCAGGAAGGAAAAAATGAAGGAAGGATGTATTTCAAAAAGCATTACAGGAAGTATTCCAGGAAGTAGTCCAAAATGGAAGGAAGGAAGGAAGTATTGCAGGAAGTATTCCAGGAAGGAAGGAAAGAAGCAAGGAGGGAAGGAAGGAAAGAAGTGAAGAAAGAAGGGAAGAAGAAGGAAAGAAGGAAGGAAGTATGTATGCTAGGAAAGAATAAAAGAAGGAAAAAAGAATTCCAGGAATTATTCCAGGATGTATTCCAGGAAGTATTCCAGGAAGTATTCCAGAAAGGAAGGAAGGTAAGAAGGAAGGAAGGTAAGAAGGAAAGAAGGAAGTATGTATTCCAGGAAGGAAGAAATGAAGGAAGGATGTATTTCAAAAAGCATTACAGGAAGTATTCCCGGAAGTAGTCCAAAATGGAAGGAAGGAAGGAAGGAAGTATTGCAGGAAGTATTCCAGGAAGGAAGGAAAGAAGCAAGGAGGGAAGGAAGGAAAGAAGTTAAGAAAGAAGGGGAGAAGGAAAGAAGGAAAGAAGGAAGGAAGTATGTATGCTAGGAAAGAAGAAAAGAAGGAAAAAAGAATTCCAGGAAGTATTCCAGGAAGTATTCCAGGAAGTAAACCAGAAAGGAAGGAAGGTAAGAAGGAAGGAAGGTAAGAAGGAAAGAAGGAAGTATGTATTCCAGGAAGGAAGAAATGAAGGAAGGAAGTATTTCAGGAAGCATTACAGGAAGTATTCCAGGAAGTAGTCCAAAATGGAAGGAAGGAAGGAAGGAAGGAAATATTGCAGGAAGTATTCCAGGAAGGAAGGAAAGAAGCAAGGAGGGAAGGAAGGAAAGAAGTTAAGAAAGAAGGGGAGAAGGAAAGAAGGAAAGAAGGAAGGAAGTATGTATGCTAGGAAAGAAGAAAAGAAGGAAAAAAGAATTCCAGGAAGTATTCCAGGAAGTATTCCAAGAAATATTCCAGGAAGTATTCCAGGAAGTAAACCAGAAAGGAAGGAAGGTAAGAAGGAAGGAAGGTAAGAAGGAAAGAAGGAAGTATGTATTCCAGGAAGGAAGAAATGAAGGAAGGAAGTATTTCATGAAGCATTACAGGAAGTATTCCAGGAAGGAGTCCACAATGGAAGGAAGGAAGGAAGGAAGGAAGGAAGGAAGGAAGGAAGGAAGGAAGGAAGGAAGGAAGGAAGGAAGGAAGGAAGGAAGGAAGGAAGGAAGGAAGGAAGGAAGGAAGGAAGGAAGGAAGGAAGTATTCCAGGAAGGAAGGAAAGAAGCAAGGAGGGAAGGTAGGAAAGAAGTGAAGAAAGAAGGGGAGAAGGAAAGAAGGAAAGAAGGAAGGAAGTATGTATGCTATGAAAGAAGAAAAGAAGGAAAAAAGAATTTCAGGAAGTATTCCAGGAAGTATTCCAGGAAGTATTCCTGGAAGGATTACAGGAAGTAATCCAGAAAGGAAGGAGGGTAAGAAGGAAGGAAGGTAAAAAGGAAAGAAGGAAGTATGTATTCCAGGAAGGAAGAAATGAAGGAAGGAAGTATTTCAGGAAGCATTACAGGAAGTATTCCAGGAAGTAGTCCAAAATGGAAGGAAGGAAGGAAGGAAGGAAGTATTGCAGGAAGTATTCCAGGAAGGAAGGAAAGAAGCAAGGAGGGAAGGAAGGAAAGAAGTTAAGAAAGAAGGGGAGAAGGAAAGAAGGAAAGAAGGAAGGAAGTATGTATGCTAGGAAAGAAGAAAAGAAGGAAAAAAGAATTCCAGGAAGTATTCCAGGAAGTATTCCAGGAAGTATTCCAGGAAGTAATCCAGAAAGGAAGAAAGGTAAGAAGGAAGGAAGGTAAGAAGGAAAGAAGGGAGTATGTATTCCAGGAAGGAAGAAATGAAGGAAGGAAGTATTTCAGGAAGCATTACAGAAAGTATTCCAGGAAGTAGTCCAAAATGGAAAGAAGGAAGGAAAGAAGGAAGTATTGCAGGAAGTATTCCAGGAAGGAAGGAAAGAAGAAAGAAGGGAAGGAAGGAAAGAAGTGAAGAAAGAAGGGGAGAAGGAAAGAAGGAAAGAAGGAAGGAAGTATGTATGCTAGGAAAGAAGAAAGGAAGGAAAAAGGAATTCAAGGAAGTATTCCAGGAAGTATTCCAGGAAGTATTCCCGGAAGTATTACAGGAAGTATTCCAGAAAGGACGGAAGGTAAGAAGGAACGAAGGTAAGAAGGATAGAAGGAAGTATGTATTCCAGGAAGGAAGAAATGAAGGAAGGATGTATTTCAGGAAGCATTACTGGAAGTATTCCGGGAAGTAGTCCAAAATGGAAGGAAGGAAGGAAGTATTGCAGGAAGTATTCCAGGAAGGAAGGAAAGAAGCAAGGAGGGAAGGAAGGAATTAAGTTAAGAAAGAAGGGGAGAAGAAGGAAAGAAGGAAGGAAGTATGTATGCTAGGAAAGAAGAAAAGAAGGAAAAAAGAATTCCAGGAAGTATTCCAGGAAGTATTCCAGGAAGTATTCCAGGAGGTATTCCAGAAAGGAAGGAAGGTAAGAAGGAAGGAAGGTAAGAAGGAAAGAAGGAAGTATGTATTCCAGGAAGGAAGAAATGAAGGAAGGAAGTATTTCAGGAAGCATTACAGGAAGTATTCCAGGAAGTAGTTCAAAATGGAAGGAAGGAAGGAAGGATTGCAGGAAGTATTCCAGGAAGGAAGGAAAGAAGCAAGGAGGGAAGGAAGGAAAGAAGTGAAGAAAGAAGGGGAGAAGGAAAGAAGGAAAGAAGGAAGGAAGTATGTATGCTAGGAAAGAAGAAAAGAAGGAAAAAAGAATTCCAGGAAGTATTCCAGGAAGTATTCCAGGAAGTAATCCAGAAAGGAAGGAAGGTAAGAAGGAAGGAAGGTAAGAATGAAAGAAGGAAGGATGTATTCCAGGAAGGAAGAAATGAAGGAAGGAAGTATTTCAGGAAGCATTACAGGAAGTATTCCAGGAAGTAGTCCAAAATGGAAGGAAGGAAGGAAAGAAGTATTGCAGGAAGTATTCCAGGAAGGAAGGAAGGAAGCAAGGAGGGAAGGAAGGAAAAAAGTTAAGAAAGAAGGGGAGAAGGAAAGAAGGAAAGAAGGAAGGAAGTATGTATGCTAGGAAAGAAGAAAAGAAGGAAAAAATAATTCCAGGAAGTATTCCAGGTAGTATTCCAGGAAGTATTCCCGGAAGTATTCCAGGAAGTATTCAAGAAAGGACGGAAGGTAAGAAGGAAGGAAGGTAAGAAGGAAAGAAGGAAGGATGTATGCCAGGAAGGAAAAAATGAAGGAAGGATGTATTTCAAAAAGCATTACAGGAAGTATTCCAGGAAGTAGTCCAAAATGGAAGGAAGGAAGGAAGTATTGCAGGAAGTATTCCAGGAAGGAAGGAAAGAAGCAAGGAGGGAAGGAAGGAAAGAAGTGAAGAAAGAAGGGAAGAAGAAGGAAAGAAGGAAGGAAGTATGTATGCTAGGAAAGAATAAAAGAAGGAAAAAAGAATTCCAGGAATTATTCCAGGATGTATTCCAGGAAGTATTCCAGGAAGTATTCCAGAAAGGAAGGAAGGTAAGAAGGAAGGAAGGTAAGAAGGAAAGAAGGAAGTATGTATTCCAGGAAGGAAGAAATGAAGGAAGGATGTATTTCAAAAAGCATTACAGGAAGTATTCCCGGAAGTAGTCCAAAATGGAAGGAAGGAAGGAAGGAAGTATTGCAGGAAGTATTCCAGGAAGGAAGGAAAGAAGCAAGGAGGGAAGGAAGGAAAGAAGTTAAGAAAGAAGGGGAGAAGGAAAGAAGGAAAGAAGGAAGGAAGTATGTATGCTAGGAAAGAAGAAAAGAAGGAAAAAAGAATTCCAGGAAGTATTCCAGGAAGTATTCCAGGAAGTAAACCAGAAAGGAAGGAAGGTAAGAAGGAAGGAAGGTAAGAAGGAAAGAAGGAAGTATGTATTCCAGGAAGGAAGAAATGAAGGAAGGAAGTATTTCAGGAAGCATTACAGGAAGTATTCCAGGAAGTAGTCCAAAATGGAAGGAAGGAAGGAAGGAAGGAAATATTGCAGGAAGTATTCCAGGAAGGAAGGAAAGAAGCAAGGAGGGAAGGAAGGAAAGAAGTTAAGAAAGAAGGGGAGAAGGAAAGAAGGAAAGAAGGAAGGAAGTATGTATGCTAGGAAAGAAGAAAAGAAGGAAAAAAGAATTCCAGGAAGTATTCCAGGAAGTATTCCAAGAAATATTCCAGGAAGTATTCCAGGAAGTAAACCAGAAAGGAAGGAAGGTAAGAAGGAAGGAAGGTAAGAAGGAAAGAAGGAAGTATGTATTCCAGGAAGGAAGAAATGAAGGAAGGAAGTATTTCATGAAGCATTACAGGAAGTATTCCAGGAAGGAGTCCACAATGGAAGGAAGGAAGGAAGGAAGGAAGGAAGGAAGGAAGGAAGGAAGGAAGGAAGGAAGGAAGGAAGGAAGGAAGGAAGGAAGGAAGGAAGGAAGGAAGGAAGGAAGGAAGGAAGGAAGGAAGGAAGGAAGGAAGGAAGGAAGGAAGGAAGGAAGGAAGGAAGGAAGTATTCCAGGAAGGAAGGAAAGAAGCAAGGAGGGAAGGTAGGAAAGAAGTGAAGAAAGAAGGGGAGAAGGAAAGAAGGAAAGAAGGAAGGAAGTATGTATGCTATGAAAGAAGAAAAGAAGGAAAAAAGAATTTCAGGAAGTATTCCAGGAAGTATTCCAGGAAGTATTCCTGGAAGGATTACAGGAAGTAATCCAGAAAGCAAGGAAGGTAAGAAGGAAGGAAGGTAAGAAGGAAAGAAGGAAGTATGTATTCCAGGAAGGAAGAAATGAAGGAAGGAAGTATTTCAGGAAGCATTACAGGAAGTATTCCAGGAAGTAGTCCAAAATGGAAGGAAGGAAGGAAGGAAGTATTGCAGGAAGTATTCCAGGAAGGAAGGAAAGAAGCAAGGAGGGAAGGAAGGAAAGAAGTGAAGAAAGAAGGGGAGAAGGAAAGAAGGAAAGAAGGAAGGAAGTATGTATGCTAGGAAAGAAGAAAAGAAGGAAAAAAGAATTCCAGGAAGTATTCCAAGAAGATTTCCAGGAAGTATTCCAGGAGGTATTCCAGGAAGTAATCCAGAAAGGAAGGAAGGTAAGAAGGAAGGAAGGTAAGAAGGAAAGAAGGAAGTATGTATTCCAGGAAGGAAGAAAGGAAGGAAGGAAGTATTTCAGGAAACATTACAGGAAGTATTCCAGGAAGTAGTCCAAAATGGAAGGAAGGAAGGAAGTATTTCAGGAAGCATTACAGGAAGTATTCTAGGAAGTAGTCCAAAATGGAAGGAAGGAAGGAAAGAAGTATTGCAGGAAGTATTCCAGGAAGGAAGGAAGGAAGCAAGGAGGGAAGGAAGGAAAAAAGTTAAGAAAGAAGGGTAGAAGGAAAGAAGGAAAGAAGGAAGGAAGTATGTA
Organism: Setophaga petechia; assembly: GCA_024362935.1. NCBI lineage: Eukaryota > Metazoa > Chordata > Aves > Passeriformes > Parulidae > Setophaga > Setophaga petechia. The sequence continues at coordinate 22,349 of JANCRA010000471.1, forward strand.
TGCTAGGAAAGAAGAAAAGAAGGAAAAAAGAATTCCAGGAAGTATTCCAGGTAGTATTCCAGTAAGTATTCCCGGAAGTATTCCAGGAAGTATTCAAGAAAGGACGGAAGGTAAGAAGGAAGGAAGGTAAGAAGGATCGAAGGAAGTATGTATTCCAGGAAGGAAGAAATGAAGGAAGGATGTATTTCAGGAAGCATTACAGGAAGTATTTCGGGAAATAGTCCAAAATGGAAGGAAGGAAGGAAGTATTGCAGGAAGTATTCCAGGAAGGAAGGAAAGAAGCAAGGAGGGAAGGAAGGAATTAAGTTAAGAAAGAAGGGGAGAAGAAGGAAAGAAGGAAGGAAGTATGTATGCTAGGAAAGAAGAAAAGAAGGAAAAAAGAATGCCAGGAAGTATTCCAGGAAGTATTCCAGGAAGTATTCCAGAAAGGAAGGAAGGTAAGAAGGAAGGAAGGTAAGAAGGAAAGAAGGAAGTATGTATTCCAGGAAGGAAGAAATGAAGGAAGGAAGTATTTCAGGAAGCATTACAGGAAGTATTCCCGGAAGTAGACCAAAATGGAAGGAAGGAAGGAAGGATTGCAGGAAGTATTCCAGGAAGGAAGGAAAGAAGCAAGGAGGGAAGGAAGGAAAGAAGTGAAGAAAGAAGGGGAGAAGGAAAGAAGGAAAGAAGGAAGGAAGTATGTATGCTAGGAAAGAAGAAAAGAAGGAAAAAAGAATTCCAGGAAGTATTCCAGGAAGTATTCCAGGAAGTAATCCAGAAAGGAAGGAAGGTAAGAAGGAAGGAAGGTAAGAAGGAAAGAAGGAAGGATGTATTCCAGGAAGGAAGAAATGAAGGAAGGAAGTATTTCAGGAAGCATTACAGGAAGTATTCCAGGAAGTAGTCCAAAATGGAAAGAAGGAAGGAAGGAAGGAAGTATTGCAGGAAGTATTCCAGGAAGGAAGGAAAGAAGCAAGGAGGGAAGGAAGGAAAGAAGTGAAGAAAGAAGGGGAGAAGGAAAGAAGGAAAGAAGGAAGGAAGTATGTATGCTAGGAAAGAAGAAAGGAAGGAAAAAAGAATTCAAGGAAGTATTCCAGGAAGTATTCCAGGAAGTATTCCCGGAAGTATTACAGGAAGTATTCCAGAAAGGACGGAAGGTAAGAAGGAAGGAAGGTAAGAAGGAAAGAAGGAAGTATGTATTCCAGGAAGGAAGAAATGAAGGAAGGATGTATTTCAGGAAGCATTACTGGAAGTATTCCGGGAAGTAGTCCAAAATGGAAGGAAGGAAGGAAGTATTGCAGGAAGTATTCCAGGAAGGAAGGAAAGAAGCAAGGAGGGAAGGAAGGAATTAAGTTAAGAAAGAAGGGGAGAAGGAAAGAAGGAAAGAAGGAAGGAAGTATGTATGCTAGGAAAGAAGAAAAGAAGGAAAAAAGAATTCCAGGAAGTATTCCAGGAAGTATTCCAGGAAGTATTCCAGGAAGTAATCCAGAAAGGAAGAAAGGTAAGAAGGAAGGAAGGCAGGAAGGAAAGAAGGAAGTATGTATTCCAGGAAGGAAGAAATGAAGGAAGGAAGTATTTCAGGAAGCATTACAAGAAGTATTCCAAAAAGTAGTACAAAATGGAAGGCAGGAAGGAAGGAAGGAAGGAAGGAAGGAAGGAAGGAAGGAAGGAAGGAAGGAAGTATTGCAGGAAGTATTCCAGGAAGGAAGGAAAGAAGCAAGGAGGGAAGGAAGGAAAGAAGTTAAGAAAGAAGGGGAGAAGGAAAGAAGGAAAGAAGGAAGGAAGTATGTATGCTAGGAAAGAAGAAAAGAAGGAAAAAAGAATTCCAGGAAGTATTCCAAGAAGATTTCCAGGAAGTATTCCAGGAAGTATTCCAGGAAGTAATCCAGAAAGGAAGGAAGGTAAGAAGGAAGGAAGGTAAGAAGGAAAGAAGGAAGTATGTATTCCAGGAAGGAAGAAATGAAGGAAGGAAGTATTTCAGGAAACATTACAGGAAGTATTCCAGGAAGTAGTCCAAAATGGAAGGAAGGAAGGAAGTATTGCAGGAAGTATTTCAGGGAGGAAGGAAAGAAGGTAGGAGGGAAGGAAGGAAAGAAGTTAAGAAAGAAGGGGAGAAGGAAAGAAGGAAAGAAGGAAGGAAGTATGTATGCTAGGAAAGAAGAAAAGAAGGAAAAAAGAATTCCAGGAAGTATTCCAGGAAGTATTCCAGGAAGTATTCCAGGAAGTAATCCAGAAAGGAAGAAAGGTAAGAAGGAAGGAAGGTAAGAAGGAAAGAAGGAAGTATGTATTCGAGGAAGGAAGAAATGAAGGAAGGAAGTATTTCAGGAAGCATTACAGGAAGTATTCCAGGAAGTAGTCCAAAATGGAAGGAAGGAAGGAAGGAAGGAAGGAAGTATTGCAGGAAGTATTCCAGGAAGGAAGGAAAGAAGAAAGAAGGGAAGGAAGGAAAGAAGTTAAGAAAGAAGGGGAGAAGGAAAGAAGGAAAGAAGGAAGGAAGTATGTATGCTAGGAAAGAAGAAAGGAAGGAAAAAAGAATTCAAGGAAGTATTCCAGGAAGTATTTTAGGAAGTATTCCCGGAAGTATTACAGGAAGTATTCCAGAAACGACGGAAGGTAAGAAGGAAGGAAGGTAAGAAGGATAGAAGGAAGTATGTATTCCAGGAAGGAAGAAATGAAGGAAGGATGTATTTCAGGAAGCACTACTGGAAGTATTCCGGGAAGTAGTCCAAAATGGAAGGAAGGAAGGAAGTATTGCAGGAAGTATTCCAGGAAGGAAGGAAAGAAGCAAGGAGGGAAGGAAGGAATTAAGTTAAGAAAGAAGGGGAGAAGAAGGAAAGAAGGAAGGAAGTATGTATGCTAGGAAAGAAGAAAAGAAGGAAAAAAGAATTCCAGGAAGTATTCCAGGAAGTATTCCAGGAAGTATTCCAGGAAGTATTCCAGAAAGGCAGGAAGGTAAGAAGGAAGGAAGGTAAGAAGGAAAGAAGGAAGTATGTATTCCAGGAAGGAAGAAATGAAGGAAGGAAGTATTTCAGGAAGCATTACAGGAAGTATTCCAGGAAGTAGTCCAAAATGGAAGGAAGGAAGGAAGGAAGTATTGCAGGAAGTATTCCAGGAAGGAAGGAAAGAAGCAAGGAGGGAAGGAAGGAAAGAAGTGAAGAAAGAAGGGGAGAAGGAAAGAAGGAAAGAAGGGAGGAAGTATGTATGCTAGGAAAGAAGAAAAGAAGGAAAAAAGAATTCCAGGAAGTATTCCAGGAAGTATTCCAGGAAGTAATCCAGAAAGGAAGGAAGGTAAGAAGGAAGGAAGGTAAGAAGGAAAGAAGGAAGTATGTATTCCAGGAAGGAAGAAATGAAGGAAGGAAGTATTTCAGGAAGCATTACAGGAAGCATTCCAGGAAGTAGTCCAAAATGGAAGGAAGGAAGGAAAGAAGTATTGCAGGAAGTATTCCAGGAAGGAAGGAAGGAAGCAAGGAGGGAAGGAAGGAAAAAAGTGAAGAAAGAAGGGGAGAAGGAAAGAAGGAAAGAAGGAAGGAAGTATGTATGCTAGGAAAGAAGAAAAGAAGGAAAAAAGAATTCCAGGAAGTATTCCAGGTAGTATTCCAGGAAGTATTCCCGGAAGTATTCCAGGAAGTATTCAAAAAAGGACGGAAGGTAAGAAGGAAGGAAGGTAAGAAGGAAAGAAGGAAGTATGTATTCCAGGAAGGAAAAAATGAAGGAAGGATGTATTTCAAAAAGCATTACAGGAAGTATTCCAGGAAGTAGTCCAAAATGGAAGGAAGGAAGGAAGTATTGCAGGAAGTATTCCAGGAAGGAAGGAAAGAAGCAAGGAGGGAAGGAAGGAAAGAAGTGAAGAAAGAAGGGAAGAAGAAGGAAAGAAGGAAGGAAGTATGTATGCTAGGAAAGAATAAAAGAAGGAAAAAAGAATTCCAGGAATTATTCCAGGATGTATTCCAGGAAGTATTCCAGGAAGTATTCCAGAAAGGAAGGAAGGTAAGAAGGAAGGATGGTAAGAAGGAAAGAAGGAAGTATGTATTCCAGGAAGGAAGAAATGAAGGAAGGATGTATTTCAAAAAGCATTACAGGAAGTATTCCCGGAAGTAGTCCAAAATGGAAGGAAGGAAGTAAGGAAGTATTGCAGGAAGTATTCCAGGAAGGAAGGAAAGAAGCAAGGAGGGAAGGAAGGAAAGAAGTGAAGAAAGAAGGGGAGAAGGAAAGAAGGAAAGAAGGAAGGAAGTATGTATGCTAGGAAAGAAGAAAAGAAGGAAAAAAGAATTCCAGGAAGTATTCCAGGAAGTATTCCAGGAAGTAATCCAGAAAGGAAGGAAGGTAAGAAGGAAGGAAGGTAAGAAGGAAAGAAGGAAGTATGTATTCCAGGAAGGAAGAAATGAAGGAAGGAAGTATTTCAGGAAGCATTACAGGAAGTATTCCAGGAAGTAGTCCAAAATGGAAGGAAGGAAGGAAGGAAGGAAGTATTGCAGGAAGTATTCCAGGAAGGAAGGAAAGAAGCAAGGAGGGAAGGAAGGAAAGGAGTGAAGAAAGAAGGGGAAAAGGAAAGAAGGAAAGAAGGAAGGAAGTATTCCAGGAAAGAATAAAAGAAGGAAAAAAGAATTCCAGGAAGTATTCCAAGAAGATTTCCAGGAAGTATTCCAGGAAGTAATCCAGAAAGGAAGGAAGGTAAGAAGGAAGGAAGGTAAGAAGGAAAGAAGGAAGTATGTATTCCAGGAAGGAAGAAATGAAGGAAGGAAGTACTTCAGGAAACATTACAGGAAGTATTCCAGGAAGTAGTCCAAAATGGAAGGAAGGAAGGAAGTATTGCAGGAAGTATTTCAGGAAGGAAGGAAAGAAGGAAGGAGGGAAGGAAGGAAAGAAGTTAAGAAAGAAGGGGAGAAGGAAAGAAGGAAAGAAGGAAGGAAGTATGTATGCTAGGAAAGAAGAAAAGAAGGAAAAAAGAATTCCAGCAAGTATTCCAGGAAGTATTCCCGGAAGTATTCCAGGAAGTATTCCAGAAAGGAAGGAAGGTAAGAAGGAAGGAAGGTAAGAAGGAATGAAGGAAGTATATATTCCAGGAATGAAGAAATGAAGGAAGGAAGTATTTCAGGAAACATTACAGGAAGTCTTCCAGGAAGTAGTCCAAAATGGAAGGAAGGAAGGAAGGAAGTATTGCAGGAAGTATTTCAGGAAGGAAGGAAAGAAGGAAGGAGGGAAGGAAGGAAAGAAGTTAAGAAAGAAGGGGAGAAGGAAAGAAGGAAAGAAGGAAGGAAGTATGTATGCTAGGAAAGAAGAAAAGAAGGAAAAAAGAATTCCTGCAAGTATTCCAGGAAGTATTCCCGGAAGTATTCCAGGAAGTATTCCAGAAAGGAAGGAAGGTAAGAAGGAAGGAAGGTAAGAAGGAATGAAGGAAGTATGTATTCCAGGAATGAAGAAATGAAGGAAGGAAGTATTTCAGGAAGCCTTACAGGAAGTATTCCAGGAAGTACTCCAAAATGGAAGGAAGGAAGGAAGGAAGGAAGGAAGGAAGGAAGGAAGGAAGGAAGGAAGGAAGGAAGGAAGGAAGGAAGGAAGGAAGGAAGGAAGGAAGGAAGGAAGGAAGGAAGGAAGGAAGGAAGGAAGGAAGGAAGGAAGGAAGGAAGGAAGGAAGGAAGGAAGGAAGGAAGGAAGTATTCCAGGAAGGAAGGAAGGAAGCAAGGAGGGAAGGAAGGAAAGAAGTGAAGAAAGAAGGGGAGAAGGAAAGAAGGAAAGAAGGAAGGAAGTATGTATGCTAGGAAAGAAGAAAAGAAGGAAAAAAGAATTCCAGGAAGTATTCCAGGAAGTATTCCAGGAAGTATTCCCGGAAGTATTCCAGGAAGTATTCCAGAAATGAAGGAAGGTAAGAAGGAAGGAAGGTAAGAAGGAAAGAAGGAAGTATGTATTCCAGGAAGGAAGAAATGAAGGAAGGAAGTATTTCAGGAAGCATTACAGGAAGTATTCCAGGAAGTAGTCCAAAATGGAAGGAAGGAAGGAAGGAAGTATTGCAGGAAGTATTCCAGGAAGGAAGGAAAGAAGCAAGGAGGGAAGGAAGGAAAGAAGTTAAGAAAGAAGGGGAGAAGGAAAGAAGGAAAGAAGGAAGGAAGTATGTATGCTAGGAAAGAAGAAAAGAAGGAAAAAAGAATTCCAGGAAGTATTCCAGGAAGTATTCCAGGAAGTATTCCAGAAAGGAAGGAAGGTAAGAAGGAAGGAAGGTAAGAAGGAAAGAAGGAAGTATGTATTCCAGGAAGGAAGAAATGAAGGAAGGAAGTATTTCAGGAAGCATTACAAGAAGTATTCCAGGAAGTAGTCCAAAATGGAAGGAAGGAAGGAAGGAAGGAAGGAAGTATTGCAGGAAGTATTCCAGAAAGGAAGGAAAGAAGCAAGGAGGGAAGGAAGGAAAGAAGTGAAGAAAGAAGGGGAGAAGGAGAGAAGGAAAGAAGGAAGGAAGTATGTATGCTAGGAAAGAAGAAAAGAAGGAAAAAAGAATTTCAGGAAGTATTCAAGGAAATATTCCAGGAAGTATTCCCGGAAGTATTCCAGGAAGTATACCAGAAAGGACGGAAGGTAAGAAGGAAGGAAGGAAAGAAGGAAAGAAGGAAGTATGTATTCCAGGAAGGAAGAAATGAAGGAAGGATGTATTTCAAAAAGCATTACAGGAAGTATTCCAGGAAGTAGTCCAAAATGGAAGGAAGGAAGGAAGTATTGCAGGAAGTATTTCAGGAAGGAAGGAAAGAAGCAAGGAGGGAAGGAAGGAAAGAAGTTAAGAAAGAAGGGGAGAAGAAGGAAAGAAGGAAGGAATTATGTATGCTAGGAAAGAAGAAAAGAAGGAAAAAAGAATTCCAGGAAGTATTCCAGGAAGTATTCCAGGAAGTATTCCAGAAAGGAAGGAAGGTAAGAAGGAAGGAAGGTAAGAAGGAAAGAAGGAAGTATGTATTCCAGGAAGGAAGAAATGAAGGAAGGAAGTATTTCAGGAAGCATTACAAGAAGTATTCCAGGAAGTAGTCCAAAATGGAAGGAAGGAAGGAAGGAAGGAAGTATTGCAGGAAGTATTCCAGGAAGGAAGGAAAGAAGCAAGGAGGGAAGGAAGGAAAGAAGTGAAGAAAGAAGGGGAGAAGGAAAGAAGGAAAGAAGGAAGGAAGTATGTATGCTAGGAAAGAAGAAAATAAGGAAAAAAGAATTCCAGGAAGTATTCCAGGAAGTATTCCAGGAAGTATTCCAGAAAGGAAGGAAGGTAAGAAGGAAGGAAGGTAAGAAGGAAAGAAGGAAGTATGTATTCCAGGAAGGAAGAAATGAAGGAAGGAAGTATTTCAGGAAGCATTACAGGAAGTATTCCAGGAAGTAGTCCAAAATGGAAGGAAGGAAGGAAGGAAGGAAGGAAGTATTGCAGGAAGTATTCCAGGAAGGAAGGAAAGAAGCAAGGAGGGAAGGAAGGAAAGAAGTTAAGAAAGAAGGGGAGAAGGAAAGAAGGAAAGAAGGAAGGAAGTATGTATGCTAGGAAAGAAGAAAAGAAGGAAAAAAGAATTTCAGGAAGTATTCCAGGAAGTATTCCAGGAAGTATTCCTGGAAGGATTACAGGAAGTATTCCAGAAAGCAAGGAAGGTAAGAAGGAAGGAAGGCAAGAAGGAAAGAAGGAAGTATGTATTCCAGGAAGGAAGAAATGAAGGAAGGAAGTATTTCAGGAAGCATTACAGGAAGTATTCCAGGAAATAGTCCAAAATTGAAGGAAGGAAGGAAGGAAGTATTGCAGGAAGTATTCCAGGAAGGAAGGAAAGAAGCAAGGAGGGAAGGAAGGAAAGAAGTGAAGAAAGAAGGGGAGAAGGAAAGAAGGAAAGAAGGAAGGAAGTATGTATGCTAGGAAAGAAGAAAAGAAGGAAAAAAGAATTCCAGGAAGTATTCCAAGAAGATTTCCAAAAAGTATTCCAGGAAGTATTCCAGGAAGTAATCCAGAAAGGAAGGAAGGTAAGAAGGAAGGAAGGTAAGAAGGAAAGAAGGAAGTATGTATTCCAGGAAGGAAGAAATGAAGGAAGGAAGTATTTCAGGAAACATTACAGGAAGTATTCCAGGAAGTAGTCCAAAATGGAAGGAAGGAAGGAAGGAAGGAAGGAAGGAAGGAAGGAAGGAAGGAAGGAAGGAAGGAAGGAAGGAAGGAAGGAAGGAAGGAAGGAAGGAAGGAAGGAAGGAAGGAAGGAAGGAAGGAAGGAAGGAAGGAAGGAAGGAAGGAAGGAAGGAAGGAAGGAAGGAAGGAAGGAAGGAAGGAAGGAAGGAAGGAAGGAAGGAAGGAAGGAAGGAAGGAAGGAAGGAAGGAAAAAAGGAAGGGAGGAAGGAAGGAAGGAAGTATTCCAGGAAGGAAGGAAGGAAGCAAGGAGGGAAGGAAGGAAAGAAGTGAAGAAAGAAGGGGAGAAGGAAAGAAGGAAAGAAGGAAGGAAGTATGTATGCTAGGAAAGAAGAAAAGAAGGAAAAAAGAATTCCAGGAAGTATTCCAGGAAGTATTCCAGGAAGTATTCCCGGAAGTATTCCAGGAAGTATACCAGAAAGGACGGAAGGTAAGAAGGAAGGACGGGAAGAAGGAAAGAAGGAAGTATGTATTCCAGGAAGGAAGAAATGAAGGAAGGATGTATTTCAAAAAGCATTACAGGAAGTATTCCAGGAAGTAGTCCAAAATGGAAGGAAGGAAGGAAGTATTGCAGGAAGTATTTCAGGAAGGAAGGAAAGAAGCAAGGAGGGAAGGAAGGAAAGAAGTTAAGAAAGAAGGGGAGAAGAAGGAAAGAAGGAAGGAAGTATGTATGCTAGGAAAGAAGAAAAGAAGGAAAAAAGAATTCCAGGAAGTATTCCAGGAAGTATTCCAGGAAGTATTCCAGGAAGTATTCCAGAAAGGAAGGAAGGTAAGAAGGAAGGAAGGTAAGAAGGAAAGAAGGAAGTATGTATTCCAGGAAGGAAGAAATGAAGGAAGGAAGTATTTCAGGAAGCATTACAAGAATTATTCCAGGAAGTAGTCCAAAATGGAAGGAAGGAAGGAAGGAAGGAAGTATTGCAGGAAGTATTCCAGGAAGGAAGGAAAGAAGCAAGGAGGGAAGGAAGGAAAGAAGTTAAGAAAGAAGGGGAGAAGGAAAGAAGGAAAGAAGGAAGGAAGTATGTATGCTAGGAAAGAAGAAAAGAAGGAAAAAAGAATTCCAGGAAGTATTCCAGGAAGTATTCCAGGAAGTAATCCAGAAAGGAAGGAAGGTAAGAAGGAAGGAAGGTAAGAAGGAAAGAAGGAAGTATGTATTCCAGGAAGGAAGAAATGAAGGAAGGAAGTATTTCAGGAAGCATTACAGGAAGTATTCCAGGAAGTAGTCCAAAATGGAAGGAAGGAAGAAAGGAAGGAAGTATTGCAGGAAATATTCCAGGAAGGAAGGAAAGAAGCAAGGAGGGAAGGAAGGAAAGAAGTGAAGAAAGAAGGGGAGAAGGAAAGAAGGAAAGAAGGAAGGAAGTATGTATGCTAGGAAAGAAGAAAGGAAGGAAAAAAGAATTCAAGGAAGTATTTCAGGAAGTATTCCAGGAAGTATTCCCGGAAGTATTACAGGAAGTATTCCAGAAAGGACGGAAGGTAAGAAGGAAGGAAGGTTAGAAGGATAGAAGGAAGTATGTATTCCAGGAAGGAAGAAATGAAGGAAGGATGTATTTCAGGAAGCATTACTGGAAGTATTCCGGGAAGTAGTCCAAAATGGAAGGAAGGAAGGAAGTATTGCAGGAAGTATTTCAGGAAGGAAGGAAAGAAGCAAGGAGGGAAGGAAGGAATTAAGTTAAGAAAGAAGGGGAGAAGAAGGAAAGAAGGAAGGAAGTATGTATGCTAGGAAAGAAGAAAAGAAGGAAAAAAGAATTCCAGGAAGTATTCCAGGAAGTATTCCAGGAAGTATTCCAGGAAGTATTCCAGAAAGGAAGGAAGGTAAGAAGGAAGGAAGGTAAGAAGGAAAGAAGGAAGTATGTATTCCAGGAAGGAAGAAATGAAGGAAGGAAGTATTTCAGGAAGCATTACAAGAATTATTCCAGGAAGTAGTCCAAAATGGAAGGAACGAAGGAAGGAAGGAAGTATTGCAGGAAGTATTCCAGGAAGGAAGGAAAGAAGCAAGGAGGGAAGGAAGGAAAGAAGTGAAGAAAGAAGGGGAGAAGGAAAGAAGGAAAGAAGGAAGGAAGTATGTATGCTAGGAAAGAAGAAAAAAAAGAAAAAAAGAATTCCAGGAAGTATTCCAGGAAGTATTCCAGGAAGTATTCCAGAAAGGAAGGAAGGTAAGAAGGAAGGAAGGTAAGAAGGAAAGAAGCAAGTATGTATTCCAGGAAGGAAGAAATGAAGGAAGGAAGTATTTCAGGAAGCATTACAGGAAGTATTCCAGGAAGTAGTCCAAAATGGAAGGAAGGAAGGAAGGAAGGAAGTATTGCAGGAAGTATTCCAGGAAGGAAGGAAAGAAGCAAGGAGGGAAGGAAGGAAAGAAGTTAAGAAAGAAGGGGAGAAGGAAAGAAGGAAAGAAGGAAGGAAGTATGTATGCTAGGAAAGAAGAAAAGAAGGAAAAAAGAATTTCAGGAAGTATTCCAGGAAGTATTCCAGGAAGTATTCCTGGAAGGATTACAGGAAGTATTCCAGAAAGCAAGGAAGGTAAGAAGGAAGGAAGGCAAGAAGGAAAGAAGGAAGTATGTATTCCAGGAAGGAAGAAATGAAGGAAGGAAGTATTTCAGGAAGCATTACAGGAAGTATTCCAGGAAGTAGTCCAAAATGGAAGGAAGGAAGGAAGGAAGTATTGCAGGAAGTATTCCAGGAAGGAAGGAAAGAAGCAAGGAGGGAAGGAAGGAATTAAGTTAAGAAAGAAGGGGAGAAGGAAAGAAGGAAAGAAGGAAGGAAGTATGTATGCTAGGAAAGAAGAAAAGAAGGAAAAAAGAATTCCAGGAAGTATTCCAAGAAGATTTCCAAAAAGTATTCCAGGAAGTATTCCAGGAAGTAATCCAGAAAGGAAGGAAGGTAAGAAGGAAGGAAGGTAAGAAGGAAAGAAGGAAGTATGTATTCCAGGAAGGAAGAAATGAAGGAAGGAAGTATTTCAGGAAACATTACAGGAAGTATTCAAGGAAGTAGTCCAAAATGGAAGGAAGGAAGGAAGTATTGCAGGAAGTATTTCAGGAAGGAAGGAAAGAAGGAAGGAGGGAAGGAAGGAAAGAAGTTAAGAAAGAAGGGGAGAAGGAAAGAAGGAAAGAAGGAAGGAAGTATGTATGCTAGGAAAGAAGAAAAGAAGGAAAAAAGAATTCCAGCAAGTATTCCAGGAAGTATTCCAGGAAGTAATCCAGGAAGTATTCCAGGAAGTAATCCAGAAAGGAAGGAAGGTAAGAAGGAAGGAAGGTAAGAAGGAAAGAAGGAAGTATGTATTCCAGGAAGGAAGAAATGACGGAAGGAATTATTTCAGGAAGCATTACAGGAAGTATTACAGGAAGTACTCCAAAATGGAAGGAAGGAAGGAAGTAAGGAAGTATTGCAGGAAGTATTCCAGGAAGGAAGGAGAGAAGCAAGGAGGGAAGGAAGGAAAGAAGTGAAGAAAGAAGGGGAGAAGGAGAGAAGGAAAGAAGGAAGGAAGTATGTATGCTAGGAAAGAAGAAAAGAAGGAAAAAAGAATTCCAGGAAGTATTCCAGGAAGTATTCCAGGAAGTATTTCAGGAAGCATTACAGGAAGTATTCCAGAAAGCAAGGAAGGTAAGAAGGAAGGAAGGCAAGAAGGAAAGAAGGAAGTATGTATTCCAGGAAGGAAGAAATGAAGGAAGGAAGTATTTCAGGAAGCATTACAGGAAGTATTCCAGGAAGTAGTCCAAAATGGAAGGAAGAAAGGAAGGAAGTATTGCAGGAAGTATTCCAGGAAGGAAGGAAAGAAGCAAGGAGGGAAGGAAGGAAAGAAGTGAAGAAAGAAGGGGAGAAGGAAAGAAGGAAAGAAGGAAGGAAGTACGTATGCTAGGAAAGAAGAAAAGAAGGAAAAAAGAATTCCAGGAAGTATTCCAGGTAGTATTCCAGTAAGTATTCCCGGAAGTATTCCAGGAAGTATTCAAGAAAGGACGGAAGGTAAGAAGGAAGGAAGGTAAGAAGGATCGAAGGAAGTATGTATTCCAGGAAGGAAGAAATGAAGGAAGGATGTATTTCAGGAAGCATTACAGGAAGTATTTCGGGAAATAGTCCAAAATGGAAGGAAGGAAGGAAGTATTGCAGGAAGTATTCCAGGAAGGAAGGAAAGAAGCAAGGAGGGAAGGAAGGAATTAAGTTAAGAAAGAAGGGGAGAAGAAGGAAAGAAGGAAGGAAGTATGTATGCTAGGAAAGAAGAAAAGAAGGAAAAAAGAATTCCAGGAAGTATTCCAGGAAGTATTCCAGGAAGTATTCCAGGAAGTATTCCAGAAAGGAAGGAAGGTAAGAAGGAAGGAAGGTAAGAAGGAAAGAAGGAAGTATGTATTCCAGGAAGGAAGAAATGAAGGAAGGAAGTATTTCAGGAAGCATTACAAGAATTATTCCAGGAAGTAGTCCAAAATGGAAGGAAGGAAGGAAGGAAGGAAGTATTGCAGGAAGTATTCCAGGAAGGAAGGAAAGAAGCAAGGAGGGAAGGAAGGAAAGAAGTTAAGAAAGAAGGGGAGAAGGAAAGAAGGAAAGAAGGAAGGAAGTATGTATGCTAGGAAAGAAGAAAAGAAGGAAAAAAGAATTCCAGGAAGTATTCCAGGAAGTATTCCAGGAAGTAATCCAGAAAGGAAGGAAGGTAAGAAGGAAGGAAGGTAAGAAGGAAAGAAGGAAGTATGTATTCCAGGAAGGAAGAAATGAAGGAAGGATGTATTTCAGGAAGCATTACAGGAAGTATTCCAGGAAGTAGTCCAAAATGGAAGGAAGGAAGAAAGGAAGGAAGTATTGCAGGAAATATTCCAGGAAGGAAGGAAAGAAGCAAGGAGGGAAGGAAGGAAAGAAGTGAAGAAAGAAGGGGAGAAGGAAAGAAGGAAAGAAGGAAGGAAGTATGTATGCTAGGAAAGAAGAAAGGAAGGAAAAAAGAATTCAAGGAAGTATTTCAGGAAGTATTCCAGGAAGTATTCCCGGAAGTATTACAGGAAGTATTCCAGAAAGGACGGAAGGTAAGAAGGAAGGAAGGTTAGAAGGATAGAAGGAAGTATGTATTCCAGGAAGGAAGAAATGAAGGAAGGATGTATTTCAGGAAGCATTACTGGAAGTATTCCGGGAAGTAGTCCAAAATGGAAGGAAGGAAGGAAGTATTGCAGGAAGTATTTCAGGAAGGAAGGAAAGAAGCAAGGAGGGAAGGAAGGAATTAAGTTAAGAAAGAAGGGGAGAAGAAGGAAAGAAGGAAGGAAGTATGTATGCTAGGAAAGAAGAAAAGAAGGAAAAAAGAATTCCAGGAAGTATTCCAGGAAGTATTCCAGGAAGTATTCCAGGAAGTATTCCAGAAAGGAAGGAAGGTAAGAAGGAAGGAAGGTAAGAAGGAAAGAAGGAAGTATGTATTCCAGGAAGGAAGAAATGAAGGAAGGAAGTATTTCAGGAAGCATTACAAGAATTATTCCAGGAAGTAGTCCAAAATGGAAGGAACGAAGGAAGGAAGGAAGTATTGCAGGAAGTATTCCAGGAAGGAAGGAAAGAAGCAAGGAGGGAAGGAAGGAAAGAAGTGAAGAAAGAAGGGGAGAAGGAAAGAAGGAAAGAAGGAAGGAAGTATGTATGCTAGGAAAGAAGAAAAAAAGGAAAAAAGAATTCCAGGAAGTATTCCAGGAAGTATTCCAGGAAGTATTCCAGAAAGGAAGGAAGGTAAGAAGGAAGGAAGGTAAGAAGGAAAGAAGCAAGTATGTATTCCAGGAAGGAAGAAATGAAGGAAGGAAGTATTTCAGGAAGCATTACAGGAAGTATTCCAGGAAGTAGTCCAAAATGGAAGGAAGGAAGGAAGGAAGGAAGTATTGCAGGAAGTATTCCAGGAAGGAAGGAAAGAAGCAAGGAGGGAAGGAAGGAAAGAAGTTAAGAAAGAAGGGGAGAAGGAAAGAAGGAAAGAAGGAAGGAAGTATGTATGCTAGGAAAGAAGAAAAGAAGGAAAAAAGAATTTCAGGAAGTATTCCAGGAAGTATTCCAGGAAGTATTCCTGGAAGGATTACAGGAAGTATTCCAGAAAGCAAGGAAGGTAAGAAGGAAGGAAGGCAAGAAGGAAAGAAGGAAGTATGTATTCCAGGAAGGAAGAAATGAAGGAAGGAAGTATTTCAGGAAGCATTACAGGAAGTATTCCAGGAAGTAGTCCAAAATGGAAGGAAGGA
>JANCRA010000472.1:0-36566 GCA_024362935.1 Setophaga petechia
GGAATTTTGGCCGTTCCGTTCAGGGCAGGAGGTTTGGATGGATTTGGGGTGGAGGGGGCTGATGGTTGGCAGATTTTTGGGGCGGGGGGGCGTTTTCCAGCTGTCTGGAATTCCTTATCCCATTCCTTATGAAAGATTTTCCCCCCACCACCCCCCACCCCATCCTCATCCTCATCTTCATCCTCATCCTCATCCTCGGCTGCCGCCCCCAATTTGGGTTTTCGAGGGGGGGGTGGGATCAGCATCCTCGGGGGCTCGGCACCCCCAGAATTCCCGAGGGATTCTGCACCCCCAGCATTCCCAGAATTCCGAGAATTTTCCGGGGATCCGCAGAATCCCCCCCACCCCCCAAAATCCTTTAGGGGACCCCTCCGTTTTCCCGGATCCTCGGGGACCCCCATTCCAGCATCCCCCAAAATCCCGGGGATTCTGCACCCTCAAAATCCTCGGGGCACTCGAACCCGAACCCAAAATCCCGAATTTTGCGCCCTCAAAATCTTCACAGGACCGGAATCCCACAAAATCCTGGGATTTTTCCCCCCCCCAGCATCTCCGGGGGACCCGGACCCCCCTAAAATCCCGGAATTCTGTGCCCTCAAAATCCTACACAGACCCTAAACGCCCCTCCACCAAAAATCCCGGGATTCTGCATCCCCCAAAATTCCTGGGGGACCAGAATTCTCTGAAATCCCGGGATTTTGCACCCTCAAAATCCTTGGGGGACCAGAACACCCCCCAGAATCCCGGGATTCTGCACCCTCAAAATTCCTGAGGGACCAGAATTCTCTGAAATCCCGGATTTTTCACCCTCAAAATCATCGGGGAACCCCCCTAAAATCCTGGAATTCTGCACCCTCAAAATCCTCGAGGGACCAGAACCCCCCCCAAAATCCCGGGATTTTGCCCCCCCCCAACATTCTCAGGGGACCAGAAACCCCCAAAATCCCTCCTGGATTCTGCACCCTCAAAATCCTCGGGGGACCAAAACCCCCCCAAAATCCCGGGATTTTCACCCCCCCAGCATCCTCAGGGGACCAAGACCCCCCAAAATCCCTGGATTCTGCACCGTCAAAACCCTCGGGGGACCAAAATCCCGGGATTCTCCACCCTCAAAATCCTCGGGGGGACCCGGACCCCCCAAAATCCCAGGATTTCGCCCCCCCCAGCATCCACGAACTCCCAAATTCCCAGGGCAGACCCCGCTCCCTCCGCATTCCTGGGATCTCCACCCCGCCCCAAATTTTATCCTGTTATCCTGGGAGGATCCTTTTCAGCATTCCCGGGATTTTGCACCCCTCCCGCATCCCGGGGACCCCTCGGGGGCTGCGCCAGCCCCACCCAGAGCCCCCCCAAAATGTGGAATTCCTACCGCTGGAATTTTTATTCCAGGGAAATGGGAAAAGGGATGAAGGGGGGGAGCGAAGGAGAAGGAGCTGCCATCCCGGTTTTTCCCCCTCTGGATCTTCCCAATTTTCCAGACAGGGGAATGGGGACCCCCCCGCCCCACACACAAATCCCTTTCCCATTTCTCCATCCATGGCTGGATGCTTTTTCCAGGGAAAAAGATGGGAGGAGATGGGAGGGTCCTTCCCTTGGAATTCAGGGTGGGGAAAAGGGAAAAAGGCAGCCCTGCGGAGGGTGGATCCTGCGGGATCCCTCGCCCCTGCCACGTGTGGATGGCTGGGAATGGGATCCCGTGGTTTGGGAATGGGATGGTGTGGTTGGGAATGGGATGGTGGGGTTGGGAATGGGATTGTGTGATTGGGAATGGGATTGCATGGTTGGGAATGGGATGGTGGGGCTGGGAATGGGATAGTGTGGTTGGGAATGGGATTGCATGGTTGGGAATGGGATTGTGTGATTTGGAATGGGATGGTGTGGTCGGGAATGGGATGGTGGGGCTGGAAATGGGATGGTGTGGTCGGGAATGTGATTGCACGGTTGGGAATGGGATGGCATGGTTGGGAATGGGATCACATGGTTGGGAATGGGATTGCGTGATTGGGAATGGGATGGTATGGTTGGGAATGGGATCGTGTGGTTGGGAATGGGATTGTGTGGTTGGGAATGGGATCACATGGTCGGGAATGTGATTGTGTAGCCAGGAATAGGATGGTGTGGTTTGGAACGGGATCAAGTGGCCAGGAATAGGATTACATGGTTGGGAATGGGATTGTGTGGCTGGGAATGGAATCATGTGGCCAGGAATAGAACAGTGTGGTTGGGAATGGGATTGTGTGATTGGGAATAGGATGGTGTGGTTGGGAATGGGATGGCATGGTTGGGAAGGGGATTGTGTGGGGAATGGAATCATGTGGCCAGGAATAGAACGGTGTGGTTGGGAATGGGATGGTGTGGTTGTAAATGGGATTTTGTGGCTGGGAATGGGACAGTGTGGCCAGGAATAGGATGGTGTGGTTGGGAATGGGATCACAGGGCTGGGAATGGGATTGTGTGGCTGGGAACGGGATTGTGTGGTCAGGAATAGGATGGCGTGGTTTGGAATGGGATCATGTGCTTGGGAATGGGATCGAGTGGTCGGGAATGGGATTGCATGGTCGGGAATGGGATTTTGTGGCTGGAAATGGGACCCTGTGGTCAGAAATGGGATCCCGTGTTTGGGAATGGGTTTGCCTGTCTGGGAAGGGGATAGCATGGTTGGGAATGGGATTGTGTGGCTGGGAATGGGATCCCATGGTTGGGAATGGGATTGTGTGGTTTGGAATGGGATCAAGTGGCCAGGAATAGCATGGCGTGGTTTGGAATGGGATCACGTGGTTGGGAATGGGATTTCGTGGTTGGGAATGGGATCATGTGGTCGGGAATGGGATTATGTAGTCGGGAATGGGATGCTGTGGCTGGGAATGGGATCAAGTGGTTTGGAATGGGGTCACCTGTCTGGGAATGGGATAGCATGTTTGGGAATGCGATTTTGTGGCTGGGAACGGGATCCCATGGTTTGGAATGGGATCGTGTGGTTGGGAATGGGTTTGAGTGGGCGGGAATGGGATTGTGTGGCTGGGAATGGAATCATGTGACCAGGAATAGAATGGTGGTGTTGGGAATGGGATCACGGGGCTGGGAATGGGATCCTGTGTTTGGGAATAAGATGGCGTGGTTGGGAATGGGATTGTGTATTTGGGAATGGGATTGCGTGGCTGGGAATGGGATCACCTGGCTGGGAATAGGATCGTGTATTTGGGAATGGGATTGCGTGGCTGGGAATGGGATCATGTGGTCAGGGATGGGATTGTGTGGTTTGGAATGGGATTGTGTGGTCGGGAATGGGATTGTGTGGTTTGGAATGGGATCATGGGGCTGGGAATGGGATGGTGTGGTTGGGAATGGGATTGCATGGCTGGGAATGGGATTGTGCAGCCAGGGATAGGATGGTGTGATTTGGAATGGGATCACGTGGTTTGGAATGGGATCACCTGGCTGGGAATGGGATCCTGTGATTGGGAATGGGATCGTGTGGTTGGGAATGGGATCACCTGATTGGGAATGGGATCGTGTGGCCAGGAATGGGATTGCCTGGTTTGGAATGGGATCACATGCTTGGGAATGGGTTTGCCTGTCTGGGGATGGGATAGCATGGTCAGGAATGGGATCCCGTGGCTGGGAATGGGATCACCTGGTCAGGAATGGGATCGTCTGTCTGGGAATGGGATCGAGTGGCCAGGAATAGGATGGCGTGGTTGGGAATGGGATCCTGTGGCCGGGAATGGGATCCTGTGGCCAGGAATGGGATCCTGTGGCCAGGAATGGGATTGTGCAGCCAGGAATAGAACGGGGTGGTTGGCAATGGGATCCTGTGGTCGGGAATGAGATCACCTGTCTGGGGATGGGATCACCTTGCCAGGATTGGGATCATCCCACCCACACCGGGATTTTGGGGTGACAGCAGCAGATCCCCTACCACATCCCGCTCCCACTGGGAACAGGGCAGGGAAGGAATTCCCTCCTCCAAACCCCTGGAAAATCGCCTCCATCCAGCCAGGAACGGGGCTGAGTCCCTCCCCTCCCATCCAGCCGTATCCATAGGGATGGATCCCGTTTCCCACCCGTTCCGGCCCTGGTGGGCGATCCCCACGTTTCATCCCGTGGGAACGCCACGTGAGGGCTGGGGAGCGGGCACAGAATGCCGGCGGATCCCGGGGAAAAGCCGGATTTGGGGTGGGAATGCCAGAGCCAGGGAATGGCTTCCAGCCGGGTTATCCGTGGATAACCAGAATCCAGGAATCCATCCCCACCAGCCCTGCCTGGAAAAGTGGATCCCAGCTGGGTATTCCCAGATTTTCTCCCTGTTCCCACCCCCCATCAGCCTCTGGAAGCTGCGGCTGGGTTATTTTTGAGATTTCCAGCAGGATTTGGGAATGAGATCTGGGATTTTATCGGGATGGGTGGGGCATGGCGCAGCCCTGGAATGCTCATTCCCTCGGGAGCTGCAGGGATTTAAGGATCCCTGTTTTGCAGGAGGGATTTGGGGATCAAAATCTGGGAATAATCCCCAAATCCCACCTCGTTCCGTGCTTTGGAAAGGCATTTCCACATTTCCACACCCAAAAACCCAGGGGATGGGGCACAGCACGGATTATCCCGGTTTTCAGCATTCCCAATTCCCATTCCAAGCCCTGGGGGTGGGTGGGGATGTCCTGGAGACTCCGGGAATGATCCCAGTGGGATGCAGGAGAGGATCCTGGAGCAATGGGAAGGGGGAGCTGAGGACTGGGAATGTCGGGACATGAGCAGGGGGAATTGGAGGGGGAATTTGGGAGGGGTCCAGGCGCTTCCAGGTGTGTCCAGGTGTGTCCGTGTGTGGCTCCCGGCACGTGTCCTCACACATGTGGGTTGGGAATGTGGAGCTGGGAAGGGCGGAGTGTGCCAGGAATATCCCACGGGATGTGTCCATCATGGCGGTGTGTGCCCATCCCATCCCGTCACTCCGGTGTGTTCCTGTCCCATTATCCCATCCCATCCCGTTATCCCATTCCATCCCATCCCGTTATCCCAGTGCATTCCCATCCCATCCCACTGTCACATCCCATCCCATCCCATCCCATCCCATCCCATCCCATCCCATCCCATCCCATCCCATCTCATCCCATCCCATCCCATCCCATCCCATCCCATCCCATCCCATCCCATCCCATCCCAAATCATCCCATCCCATCCATTATCCCATTCCATTCCTATCCCATTATCCTATCCCATCCATTATCCCATCCCGTTATCCCAGTGCATTCCCATCCCAAATCATCTCATCCCACCCCATTTTCCCATCCCCTTATCCCATTATCCCATCACTCCAGTGTGTTCCTGTCCCATTATCCCATCACATCCAAATCCCAAATAATCCCATCTCTTCCCATCATCCCATCCCAAATCATCGCATCCCGTTATCCCATCCCATCCCATCCCATCCCATCCCATCCCTTATCCCATCCCATTCCATTCCTATCCCATTATCCTATCCCATCCGCATCCCATCATCCCATCCCAGTATCCCAGTGCATTCCCATCCCAAATCATCTCATCCCACCCCATTTTCCCATCCCTTTATCCCATTATCCCATCCCCTTATCCCATCCCATCCCATCCCATAATTTCAGTGTGTTCCCATCCCATTATCCCATCCCATCCCATTATCCCATTATCCCATCACTCCAGCGTGTTCCTGTCCCGTTATCCCATCCCACCCAAATCCCAAATCATCTCATCTCTTCCCATCATCCCATCCCAAATCATCCCATCCCATCCCAAATCATCCCATCCATTATCCCATTGCATTCCTATCCCATTATCCTATCCCATCCTCTTCCCATTATCCCATCCCAGTATCCCAGTGCATTCCCATCCCAAATCATCTCATCCCATCCCATTATCCCATCCCATCTCATCCCATCCCATCCCATCCCATTATCCCATCCCGTCCCATCCCACACAATCCCATAACTCCAGCGTGTTCCAGTCCCATTATCCCATCCCATCCAAATCCCAAATCATCCCATCTCTTCCCATCATCCCATCCCATCCTATCCCATCCCATTATCCCTATATCCCATTATCCCTATATCCCATAATTCCATCCCACCATCCCATTCCCAGGACCTCACCAATGACCCGATCCCTTCCTTCCCTCCGCAGGCCCAGGATCGCTTTTCCTGCAGAATTCCAAGGATTTCCTCGCCATGACTCTGGCCGGTACGCCACCCCAAACCCCCCTCAATCCCAAACCCATCCCGGGGTGTCCTGGGCTCATCCCATCCTGGAATTCTCCTCAAACCCATCCCGAGGTGTCCCAGGCTCATCCCGACCCTGGAATGCTCCCCAAATCCATCCCAGAGGTTCCTGGGCTCATCCCGACCCTGGAATGCTCCCCAAATCCATCCCAGAGGTTCCCGGGCTCATCCTGACCCTGGAATGCTCCCCAAATCCATCCTGGGGTGTCCCGGGCTCATCCCAATTCTGGAATTCTCCCCAAATCCATCGGGGGTGTCCCAGACTCATCCCAATTCTGGAATTCTCCCCAAATCCATCCCGGCGTGTCCCAGGCTCATCCCGACCCTGGAATGCTCCCCAAATCCATCCCAGTGGTGACAAACCGGGATCGACAGCACGGGACAATCCCGAGATATTCCCAAGTTTTCCCTTTGCATGTCTGGATCCTCAGCTCATCCTGCTTGGAATGTTTGGGGCTGGCCACCATCCACATCCCAATCTTTTCCATGGGATGTGGAAATACCCAATCCCTCTGACCCCAATCACATCCCTTTCCTGGAATGTCTAATTTCCCCCATCCCTCTGATCCTGATCCCTTTCCTGGCACATGGAATTCCCTCTTCCCCCTAATCCCAATCCCATCCCTTTCCTGGAATTTGGAATTCCCCCCATCCCTCTGATCCCAATCCTACCCCTTTCCTGGCACATGGAATTCTCCCCATCTCTCTAATCCCCATCCCAATCCCTTCTCTGGAATTTGGAATTTCCCCCAGTCCCTCTGATCCCAATCCCAATCCCTTCCATGGGAAGTGGAAATTCGCAATCCTTCTGATCTCAAGCCTATCCCTTCCCTGGAATTTGGAATTCCCCCCATCCCTCTGATCCCAATCCCATCTCTTTCCTGGAATGTGAAATTCCACTTATCCCCCTGATCCAGATCCCACCCCTTCCCTGGCGCATGGAATTCTCCCATCCCTCTGATCCCGATCCCTTTCCTGGCACATGGAATTCCCTCTTCCCCCTAATCCCAATCCCATCCCTTCCCTGGACTTTGGAATTTCCCCCAGTCCCTCTGATCCCAACCCTATCCCTTCCCTGGAATTTGGAATTCCCCCCAGTCCCTCTGATCCTGATCCCAATCCCTTCCATGGGATGTGGAAATTCACAATCCCTCTGATCCCGATCCAAATCATTTCCATGGAATGTAGAATTCCCCCATCCCTCTGATCCCAATGCCATCTCTTTCCTGGAATGTGAAATTCCCCCTATCCCTCTGATTCTGATCCCACCCCTTTCCTGGCACACGGAGCCTCCCAATCCCTCTGATCCAGATCCCACCCCTTCCCTGGCACATGGAATTCTCCCACCCCTCTGATCCCGATCCCTTTCCTGGCACATGGAGTGCCCACATCCCTCTGACCCCAATTCCAAACCTTTCCTGGAATATAGAAGTCCCCCAACCCCTCTGACCCCAATCCCACCCTTCCTTGATCCTTGGAAATCCCTCCATCCCTTTTTTCCCCAATCCCAGTCCATTCCCTGGCACATGGAGCCTCCCTCATCCCACTGACCCCAATCCCAAACTTTTCCTGGCACTTGGAAATCCCTCAGTCCCTTTTTCCCAGTCCCAACCCTTTCCTGGGCCCGCAGAGCCCTTCCATCCCTCTGATCCCACTTGGAATTCCTTCAATCCCTTTTCCCCCATCCCAACCCCTTCCCTGGCCCATGGAGCCCCTCTGATCCCTCTTGGAATTCCCTCAATCCCATTTTTCCCCCATCCCAACCCTCTCCCTGGCCCATGGAGCCCCCTCATCCATCTTGTCCCAATCCCACCCCTTCCCTGACCCTTGGAATTCCCTCCATCCCATTTTCCCCCATCCCAACTCTTCCCCAGCCCTTCCATCCCTCTGATCCCACTTGGAATTCCCTCAATCCCTTTTCCCCTCATCCCAACCCCTTCCCTGGCCCATGGAGCCCCCTCGTTCCTCTGATCCCAATCCCACCCTTCCCTGACTCTTGGTATTCCCTCCATCCGATTTTCCCCCATCCCAACCCTTCCCCGGCCCTTCCATCCCTCTGATCCCATTTGGAATTCCCTGAATTCCTTTTCCCCTCATCCCAACCCCTTCCCTGCCCCACAGAGCCCCTCTGATCCCTCTTGGAATTCCCTCCATCCCATTTTTTCCCCCATCCCAACCCTTTCTCTGGCCCACGGAGCCCTTCCATCCCTCTGATCCCGATCCTGACGTCTCTTCCCAGCCTACAAGGAGAAGATGAAGGAGCTGCCCCTCGTCTCCCTCTTCTGCTCCTGTTTCCTCTCGGATCCCCTCAACAAGCCGACCTACGCCTACGAAGGTGGGACCCCCCCTTTCCCAACCCCGGGAATTCCAGGATTTTTGGGGAAATTCCTCCTCAGCATGAGCGGGGTCACCCTGGAGCACAGCAGCTCTGGAATTTTCTGGGAATTCAGCACAAGGCTGGGTTGGGATCTGGATGGGCTTGGGCAGCTCCCTCAGATCTCCCAGATATTCCCAACCTGATCCCATGGATGGGTTGGGATCCAGCAGGGCTTCATTCCTTAATCCCAGAATGTAAGATCCATATTTTTGAGCTCCAGGTGCTTGATCCCAATCAATATCCAGAGGCCATGGAAGAGCCTTGGGGGGCTCCTCCAGGTTATCCAGGGAGTGGGATCATGGTCCCATTCCTGGGAGAGATGGAGAGACAGGGACATTCCCAACCCTCAGCTCTCCCAAATATTCCCACCTCATCCCCATCCATGGGAATCCCAGATTTTTTACCCCACTTCCCACATCCCTGAACCCCAGGGATGCATTTGGGCTAAACCTGGACGAAACTCACAGATACCAGGGATGGCGGAATCCCACTGCGGGATTCCACGGGTGCGGAAATCCCGGAATGGGAATTCCCGACGCTCATTCCACGCCCCTTTTCCCCCCAACCCAGACACGGTGGATCTGACCTGGTGCGTCATCTCCGACATGGAGGTGATCGAGCTCAACAAGCGCACCTCAGGTCAATCCTTTGAGGTCATCCTGAAGCCTCCATCCTTCGACGGAATTCCCGAATTCAACGCCTCCCTGCCCCGGCGCCGCGACCCTTCCCTGGAGGAGATCCAGAAGAAGCTGGAAGCGGCGGAGGAGAGGAGGAAGGTGGGTGAATTTCCCCCGCTCCCCATTTCTGGGTTCCCCATTTTTGGTTTGGGAATTCCTCCCCATTTTTGGGTTCCCCATTTTTGGTCTGGGAATTCCTCCCCATTTTTGGGTTCCCCATTTTTGGTCTGGGAATTCCTCCCCATTTTTGGGTTCCCCATTTTTGGTTTGGGAATTCCTCCCCATTTTTGGGTTCCCCATTTTTTGTTTGGGAATGCCTCCCCATTTTTTGGTTCCCCATTTTTTGTTTGGGAATTCCTCCCCATTTTTGGGTTCCCCATTTTTGGTTTGGGAATTCCTCCCCATTTTTGGGTTCCCCATTTTTGGGCTGGGAATTTCCCCCCATTTTTTGGGTTGGGAAGAGGTGACTTTATCCCGGGAATGTCGCCCCCTGCCCAGTACCAGGAGGCGGAGCTGCTGAAGCACCTGGCGGAAAAGCGGGAACACGAGCGGGAGGTGATCCAGAAGGCCATCGAGGAGAACAACAACTTCATCAAGATGGCCAAGGAGAAGCTGGCGCAGAAGATGGAATCCAACAAGGAGAACCGCGAGGCCCACCTGGCGGCCATGCTGGAGCGCCTCCAGGAGAAGGTGGGCGCCGGGAAAAGGGGGTTGGGATGAGTCGGGATATTTGGGATAATGGTGGCTCTTGGAGGTCCCGCTTCCCTTCCCACCCAAGCTCAGCGCCCCACTGGGATTGGGGGGTCCTTCCCGGGTGGATCCGTAGGATTGGGAGAAGTCGGAGGTTTGGGATCTGGGTCTTGTCCATGGACAAGCAAAACCCTTCATTTTCCCGTGTCCCACCAAGGCGGCGCTCAGAATCCCAGGAATTGTAGAATTCTGGGATGGTTGGGTTGGAAGGGACCTTTAGGAGCATCCAGTTCCACCCCCGGCACCTTCCACTATCCCAGATTTTTCCAAACCCCATCCAGCCTTTCCTTGGACTATCCCAGGTTGCTCCAAGCCCTGTCCAACCATTCCTTGGACTATCCCAGGTTGCTCCAACCATTCCTTGGACTATCCCAGGTTGCTCCAACCATTCCTTGGACTATCCCAGTTTGCTCCAAGCCCCCTCCAACCATTCCTTGGACTATCCCAGGTTGCTCCAACCTTTCCTTGGACTCTCCCAGGTTGCTCCAAGCCCCATCCAACCATTACTTGGACTATCCCAGGTTGCTCCAACCTTTCCTTGGACTGTCCCAGGTTGCTCCAACCTTTCCTTGGACACTTCCAGAGATCCAGGGGCAGCCACAACTTCCAGAATTTCCCAAATTTCTCTGGGAAATTCCATCCCAGCCCCATCCCCGCCTCTCCCCTCACACTTTTCCCACCTCCGGGCTGGCGGATCTTCCCCCCGCGTCCCTTCCCACGGATCCGGCAGCTCCCCAGCTCCGTGCCGGGAGCCATTCCCACCCTTCCAGCCCTCTTCTCTCTCCCGAATCAGGTCTGTTCCCAACCTCCGCACGGAAAATCCCACCCTCACCACCTCCAGCTCCCTCCAAAACATCCGGAGCCCGCCCAGGGCCCTTCTCCGAACGCCTCCGCTGGGGCAGAGGCGGAGAGCGCCAGATAATGCCGGAAAATCCCAGCTAATCCCAGCTCCATGGGGCTTCCCGGGACGGTTGACGTCTCCCTCGTAGCCAGAGGGCGAGGACAAAGTGTCCCCAAGTGCCACCAGCAGCCCTTAAAGTGACCCCCCCCAGGGGAGGAGAGGACGCTTGGGATGAACCTCGTGCCTTCAACCCCTCCGGAGCTGCTGTGCGTGGGGATCCCGGAATCCTGGAACCCGGCTAAGGCGTGTTCCCCTCCTCCTCCTCTTCCTCTTCCTCCTTCCCCTTCCTCCTTCCTCCTTCCCGATCCCACAGGACAAACACGCGGAAGAAGTGAGGAAAAACAAGGAGCTCAAGGAAGAAGCCTCCAGGTAAAGAGGCTCTGCTGGGACTGACAGCTCCGGGGAGGTGCCGGAGGCTTCCAGGCAGCTCCAAGGTCGGAATGGTGTGGGAATGGTGGACGTTCCTCTGCTTTCTTTGTTCGTGGATGTGACGAGTTGAGGGGGGTGAAGCCATCGGAGTCGTCGTCGTCGTCGTCATCGTTCCGGGGGAGGGTGGGGAGGGAAAGGGATGAGGGCGGGAATTTTTGGGATGCCCACCCCTGCGTGGGTCCCGCCCCGTCAGCCAGGTCCGGAGGGGACACGAGGAGGTGACGCCCCGGGGAGAAATCCCGGGAATGTGGAGTGGGTGGGGAGGGAATTGTGGGAAATGTGCGTCGTGTGTGACTTTAATTTGGTGCTGGGCAGGCGGGGGAGGGCAGGAATCCCTCCGGAGTCTTCTCCATCCAATCCCATCCCAAACCCACCCATGGGCTGAGGCATCTCTTGGTGTCCCTCCCTTCCCTTGTTCCCGCCTGGATTTGGGATCTCTTCCCGGATTTTTTGCCCGTTTTGGGAAGGGGGAGAAGTTTTTTTGCCCACCACCACCGCTGGATGTGGTCAGAGAGTGAAATTCCCTTGCTCCAAAGGTTTTGGTCCCGGTTGTTGGAGATGCCCGTGATCCTTCCCGAGGGTGACATTGGAAAGCCCCGTGAATTCCCAAAGAAATTTTTTGTAACAACCTCCCAAAAAAACTCCAATTCCCGGTGGGAATTCTTGGGTAAAACCTCCCCTTTTCCAGCTGGAAAACCATTGGCTCCCGGAGATGGAGAAGCCAGGGCGGGGCTGTGGAGACAACGGTGGAAGGAAATGAGGGAAAATTTGGGAAAAAGCTGGAGGTGGGATGGAGCCCTGTGGAGAGCAGGGAAAAATATCCACGGGAACCCCCTGGGGACAGCGGTGGCACCACCTGGTGACACCAGGGAGGGTGGAAAACCCCCCCAATATTCCAGGAGATGTTTTTTCGGGAGCTGCCATGGATCCTGGGGGATCTTTGCCTCCAGGAAGGGCGGGGAGAAGGAAGATTGGATTTTCCAGGGGATGGGGTGGGAATTCCCAGCATTCCCAGTTGCTGGAAGCATTTCCCAGTGCTGCGGCACCCCCAAAATTCCAACCCGGGTGTGAACGAAGGGTTTGGGACTCCGCCGTGTCTGGATAAGACATTCCGAGCTCCGACCCGGAACCCCGGGGTGAGAATCCTGGGAAAAGGGGGGAAAACGGGATTGGGGACGGATTGTGGCACGAGCTGTCCTTTTTTTTGTACACAATGGATGTAAATAAAACTGCCTTGGCCTTTCCTTTGGTTTCCATGATCCCTGCGGTGCTTCCCGTGTGGTTTTTTTTTTCGGGATTGGGGCATCCCAGAGTTGGGAAAAGGAGGGAATTAGGGTGGGAGGCTGGGTTGTTTTCTTGCCCCCATTCCCTAAAATTTGGGAGTTCCAAACTCATCCCGTGAAGTTTTCCCGTCCCAGACCTGGAGCTGGGAGTTGGATCCCGATTCCATCCGTGTGCTGGGAGAGGAGGAAACTGGGGAAGAGCTGGATGAGGTGGGATCATCCATCCGTGGGATATCCATGGAATAGGCAAAAAAATTTCCATTACTCAGGGCCAGGAGGAGATCCCGGAAATTCCTGCTCCGGCTCCAAGGAGGAAGCAATGGGAAGGTTCCTCTCCAATATTTTTTTCCACCGGAAAACGGGAACAAAATTTAGGAGCAGCATTCCAGAGGGTTCAAAGTGTCCTATCCAACCCTCTCTGACCTGGGATAAGGAGATCCCAGATCCCGGATCCTCCCTGATCCTGGGAATCTTTGAGGATGGGTGATTCCCTCAGGTGTGGGATCAGACACAAATCCAGGGAAAGGGGTTTGGGTTTCCCTGTGGATGCAGCTGGGATTCCCGGGGTGTCCAGGTGGGACAGGAAAAGAGGACATGGATCCATCCACACTTCCAGAAAAACCTGGGATGGTGGGAAGTGTCCCCGCCCATGGAATGGGATGGGCTTTGAGATTCCATCCCACCCAAAACCTTTCCAGGATTCCAGGATCATCCCATTCCATGGCCTGAGGAATCCTGAGGGACGAGGATTTGGGGAATCCTTTTTCTCCCATTGATGCCTTCCCAATCCCAGGGTGCTCCAATCTTTCCTGGGATACTCCTAAGGATCCAGGGATTCTCTGGGAATTCCAGCCCAGCCAGGAATTCCTTCCCAAGATCCCACCATCCCAAGCTCCCCTTTCCCTCTGGGAGCCATTCCCTGGCTCCCTCCAGCCCTTGCCCAAATTCCAGCTCTCCTGGAGCCCCTTGGGGATGGGGAAGTGGCTCCAAGGATTCCCTGGATCCTTCCCTGATCCAGCTGCACATTCCCAGCTCTCCCAGCCCGGCACTGGATCCTGATTCCTCCTTGAGAAGGAATTTTGGGATCCAGGGGCTTCACTGGGAATTCAGGACCCCAAGAGGGATCTCCTTTCCCTTTCCATCCCCAAATTCCATAAAAATCCTTTGGGATAGACTCTGAGTATCCTTGATCCCATAATCCAGGAATGGTTTGGATGGAATCCGTGGACCTTCAATCCCACCCCATTCCAACCCCAATCCCAGGGTGCTCCAACCTTTCTTTGGACACTGCCAGGGATCCAGGGATTCTCTGGGAATTCCAGTCCAGCCAGGAATTCCTTCCCAAGATCCCACCATCCCAAGCTCCCCTTTCCCACTGGAAGCCATTCCCTGCCTCCCTCCAGCCCTTGCCCAAGTCCCAGCTCTCCTTTGCCTCTGGAAAAGGCTCCAAGGATTCCCTGGAACCTTCTGGAATCCAAGACTTGGATAAAAGGGAGGAATTTGCACCTGGGATAATAGCACTAATGGGATCATTAATAATTAATAAGGCTGCTGCTTATTAAGTGATTAATTAATCCCTTAGCAGGGTATTGATTATCCAGGAAGGATCACGGAATTTTGGCCGGTGATCCAACGGGAATGTCAGATCCCAAACACTTCCAGGAGAGTCTTGGGAATGCCTCACACCCTTGGAGAACTTCCAAGGAAAACCAAGAGCCAAAAAACTTCAGTTCATTTTCTGGGAATTATTTATTTGTGGGATGCTTGGAAGGCAACTTTTCCATGGATTTATCCATAAAAACTGACATTCCAGGGAAAACAGAGTCCGGAATATCGTAAAGATTCCACCAGGAGAGCACCAAGAGGGAAGGGAGTGGATAGAAGTGATAAATCCATTTTTTCCTCCTCAGAAAACATGGAATAGGAAAAAAGGTAATTTTATTAAATATTAATTGAATTGAATTAAATTAAATTAAATTAAATTAAATTAATAAAATAAAACTTAATAAAATAAAACTTAATAAAATAAAATAACATAAAATTAGTTAAATTAAATTAAATTAGATATTCATCACCAAGTGGATGGAGGGTGGAGCTGAGACCCAGATTCCAAATCCAGATCCTGGGAAAAGGCAAAGCCAGGGGAAAAGGGGATTTTCCAGATGAAACTAAAATTTAAATTAATTATCCAAATTAATTATTCAAATTAATTATTCAAATTAGCCAAATCAATTCTCATTATCCAGAGTAAGGCAGTGAAATAAATGGTTTGTAAATCCCATCTGATCATTCCTGATCCCTTTTTAGGATGGATGGAAAATCCATCTGGAATTCTTTGCCGGAGGAAGGGCAGGGAGGTGAAAACGGAAGGAGAAATGGAAAAACTTCCTTTTTTTTTTTTTTTTTTTCCACTTTGGAATCCTTTTGTTTGGAATATTTTTATTCCCAAGGGTGTGGAACACAAACCTTCCTCGTTTTCCTGGGATTCCATCCTTGGATCTTCTGGATTTCCTCGGAGCCGATTCCGTGCATCCCTGAGGCTGTGGATCTTTGGGATCTTTGGAAGGGGGATGCAAATCCTCGGGGATAAAATCCCCCATGGAAAATCCCCCGTGGAAAATCCCCCCAGGAGCGCTTCCATTGCTTCCCTTGGGAAATTCCATGGGGTTGGCGGTCATGGAACTCCACGTGGATCAGCCTGGAGCTGATTCCCAGCACCCGAAAACCTGGATTTAGTCTTGGGAATGCCCTTCCCGGGAATCACCTCCACATTCCCAGGAGATTTGGGTCCTGGCTGGATCCATTCCTTTCCCAGGAATCACCTCCACATTCCCAGGAGATCTCCCATGTTGGAGCCCTCAGATTAATTCCCTGTTGGATCCATTCCCTTTCCAGGAATCACCTCCACATTCCCAGATTTGGATCCTGGTTGGATCCATTCACTTCCCACCTGGATTTAGTCTTGGGAATGCTCTTCCCAGGAATCACCTCCACATTCCCAGGAGATCTGGGTCCTGGTTGGATCCATGCCCTTCCACATTCCCAGGAAATCTCCAGCATTGGAAGACTCGGATCAATTCCCCATTGGATCCTGATTGGATCTGGAATCACCTCCACATTCCCAGGAAATCTCCCACGTTGGGGGACTCGGATCAATTCCCTGTTGGATCCTGGTGGGATCCAGAATCACCTCCACATTCCCAGGAAATCTCCCACATTGGAGCACTCAGATCAATTCCCTGTTGGATCCTGGTTGGATCCATTTCCTTCCCAGGAATCACCTCCACATTCCCAGGAGATCTCACAATGAAGGACTTGGATCGATACCCGTTGGTTCCATTCTCTTCCCAGGAATCACTTCCACATTCCCAGGAGATCTCCCACACTGGAGGACTCAGATCAATTCCCTGTTGGATCCCAGTTGGTTCCATTCCCTTTCCAGGAATCACCTCCACATTCCCAGGAGATCTCCCACATTGGATGATTCAGATTAATTCCCTTTTGGATCCTGGTTTGATCAATTCCCATCCCAGTAACCATCTCCACATTCCTAGGAGATCTCCCATGTTGGAGGACTCGGATCAATTTCCTGTTGGATCCATTCCCTTCCCAGGAATCACCTCCACATTCCTAGGAGATTTGGGTCCTGGTTGGATCCATTCCCATCCCAAGAATCACCTCAAAATTCCCAGGAGATCTCCCACATTGGAGCACTTGGATCAATTCCCTGTTGGATCCCACTTGGATCCATTCCCTTCCACATTCCCAGGAGATCTCCCGTGTTGGAGGACTTGGATCCATTCCCTTCCCAGGAATCACCTCCACATTCCCAGGAGATCTCTCACGTTGGAGGACTCGGATCAATTTCCCCTCGGACCTTGATTGGATCTGGAATCACTTTCACATTCCCAGGAAATCTCCCACGCTGGAGGACTCAGAACAATTTCCTGTTGGACCTTGATTGGATCAATTCCCTTCCACATTCCCAGGAAATCTCCCACGCTGGACGACTCAGATCAATTTCCCATTGGACCTTGGTTGGATCCATTCCCTTCCAAATTTCCAGGAGATCTCCCATGTTGGATGACTGGGATCAATTTCCCGTTGGACCTTAATTGAATCCACTCCCTTCCAAATTTCCAGGAGATCTCCCACGTTGGAGTACTCGGATCAATTTCCTGTTGGACCTTGGTTGGATCCATTCCCTTCCACATTCCCAGGAGATCTCTCACGCTGGAGGACTCTGATCAATTTCCTGTTGGACCTTGGTTGGATCCATTCCCTTCCACATTCCCAGGAGATCTCTCACGTTGGAGGACTCGGATCAATTCCCTGCTGGATCCATTCCCTTCCCAGGAATCACCTCCACATTCCCAAGAAATCTCCCACGTTGGAGGACTTGGATCAATTTCCTGTTGAACCTTGGTTGGATCCATTCCCTTCCACATTTCCCAGGAGATCTCCCACGTTGGAGGACTTGGATCAATTCCCTGCTGGATCCATTCCCTTCCCCGGAATCACTTCCACATTCCCAGGAGATCTCCCACGTTGGAGGACTTGGATCAATTTCCTTTCCAGGAATCACCTCCACATTCCCAGGAGATTTGGATCCTGGTTGGATCCATTCCCTTCCACATTCCCAGGAAATCTCCCACGCTGGACGACTCAGATCAATTTCCCA
Organism: Setophaga petechia; assembly: GCA_024362935.1. Classification (NCBI taxonomy): domain Eukaryota; kingdom Metazoa; phylum Chordata; class Aves; order Passeriformes; family Parulidae; genus Setophaga; species Setophaga petechia. The sequence continues at coordinate 17,341 of JANCRA010000472.1, forward strand.
TTGGACCTTGGTTGGATCCATTCCCTTCCAAATTTCCAGGAGGTCTCCCATGTTGGATGACTGGGATCAATTTCCCGTTGGACCTTAATTGGATCCACTCCCTTCCAAATTTCCAGGAGATCTCCCACGTTGGAGTACTCGGATCAATTTCCTGCTGGACCTTGGCTGGATCCATTCCCTTCCACATTCCCAGGAGATCTCCCACGTTGGAACACTTGGATCCATTTCCTTTCCAGGAATCACCTCCACATTCCCAGGAGATTTGGATCCTGGTTGGATCCATTCCCTTCCACATTCCCAGGAGATCTCCCACGTTGGAGTACTCGGATCAATTTCCTGTTGGACCTTGATTGGATCCATTCCCTTCCACATTTCCAGGAGATCTCCCACATTGGAGCACTTGGATCCATTTCCTTTCCAGGAATCACCTCCACATTCCCAGGAGATTTGGATCCTGGTTGGATCCATTCCCTTCCACATTCCCAGGAGATCTCCCACATTGGACGACTGGGATCAATTCCCCATTGGATCCCAGTTGGATCCATTCCCAAAAAATCCCACCAGCACCAGTTTGGTCCATCCCGAATCTGCTTCCCGTTGCGATTCCCAGCCCTCCATTCCCGCCGTTCTGTGGGATGCGAAGCGGGGACGGTCCCGGGATTCCTCACGGGGAGAGGTGGGGCCGGAAGGCGCGCGGCCGGATCATCATCACCACCTTCCGCAGGGAATAGTAGTCCGTGTCCTTCCAGGAATACCACACGATCCCATCCGGGCCCAGCATCTTCCGGTTCTTGATGGAATAGCGGCCGCCCTGGGGAGCAGAGAAAAAAGATCAGGAATGGTGAAAAAACCACCCAAAATACAACCAAAAAACCCCAAAAACCAAGAAAACCACCTCAAAATACAGAGGCAGATTTCCCATTCCTGGATGGATTTGGGAGCACACGGATCAGTGGCAGGATTTGAAATTCCAGGAATGCTTGGATTCATCCCCGGAGAATTTTCCAACCTCAACAATTCTGGAATGATCTCCCAGAAAATGAGGGATTGGATCCAGCTGTGCCAGGGGAGGTTTGGTTGGATTTTGATTGGATTTTGGGCAGAATTCCCATTCCTGGATGGATTTGGGAGGACACGGATCAGTGGCAGGATCAGAAGTTCCGGGAATGCTTGGATTCAGCCCCGGAGAACTTTTCCAACCTCAATAATTTCAGAATGATCTCCCAGAAAATGAGGGATGGGATCCAGCTGTGCCAGGGGAGGTTTGGTTGGATTTTGGTTGGATTTTTGGGCAGATTTTGGGCAGATTTCCCATTCCTGGATGGATTTGGGAGGACACAGATCAGTGGCAGGATCGGAAATTCCAGGAATGCTTGGACTCAACCTCAGAAAACTTCTCCAACCTCAACAATTCCATGACCAACACCCTCCCACCCTCTCCATCCCGCTTTTCCTTGACAATCCCCCCCTTTTTTTTTCCGAATCAAAACCTCCAACCGGCACAAAAATTCCCCAAAATTCCCCAAAAAAAATTCCCTGCATCCCTTCACCTTGTAGTAGACGCCGTTGAGGTTGGAGAAGAAGCACTGGTGGTACCACCAGCCCCCGTGGGAGATCTCGGCGCAGATATTCCCGGAATCCGGAGTGCTGAAGCTCCTCTTGTCGTGGTACCAGGCGAAGGAATCCTCCACCGTGCCGCTGAACCCGTCCACGTGCAGCCGGTAGAAGTTCTCCTCGTCCTCGATGCTGGAAAAAACAAAGGAATTTTTCCTTGGGATTGTCGGAATTCTGTCGGGATTTTCGTTTTCCAGCCGGGGTATTTTATTTCCTTCTGTGGTTGGGGAGTTTGGGAATTTCGGGATGAAAAATTGTGAATATTCTGAATATTCTGAATTTTCTAAATTTTCTGAATCTTCTGAATTTTCTGAATTTTCTGATTTTTCTGATTTTTCTGATTTTTCTGATTTTTCTGATTTTTCTGATTTTTCTGAATATTCTGAATTTTCCTCGTTCTCGATGCTGTCAGGGATGGGGGAGAAAAACACAAAGGAATTTTTCCTTGGGATTGTCAGAATTCTTTCGGGATTTACGTTTTCCAGCCTGGGGTATTTTATTTCCTCCTGTGGTCGGGAATTTGGGAATTTTGGGATGAAAAATTGTGAATATTCTGAATTTTCTAAATTTTCTGAATCTTCTGAATTTTCTGAATTTTCTGAATATTCTGAATATTCTGAATATTCTGAAATTTCCTCGTCCTCAATGCTGCCAGGGATGGGGGGAAAAACAACAAAGGAATTTTTTCTTGGGATTGTCGGAATTCTGTTGGGATTTACGTTTTCCAGCCTGGGGTATTTTATTTCCTTTTGTGTGTCAGGGAGTTTGGGAATTTCGGGATGAAAAATTGTGAATATTCTGAATATTCTGAATTTTCTAAATTTTCTGAATCTTCTGAATTTTCTGAATTTTCTGATTTTTCTGAATATTCTGAATATTCTGAATTTTCCTCGTCCTCGATGCTACCAGGGATGGGGGGAAAAACACAAGGGAATTTTTTCTTGGGATTGTCGGAATTCTGTCAGGATTTTCGTTTTCCAGCCTCGGGTATTTTATTTCCTTCTGTGGTCTGGAATTTGGGAATTTCGGGGTGAAAAATTCTGAATTTTTTGAATATTCTGAATACTCTGAATATTCTGAATTCTGAATTTTCTGACTATTCTGAATTTTCTGAATATTCTGAATTTTCTGAATTTTCTGAATATTCTGAATTCTGAATTTTCCTCATCCTCGATGCTGCCGGGGATGGGGGGAAAAAACACAAAGGAATTTTTCCTTGGGATTGTCGGAATTCTGTCGGAATTTTAATTTTCTGTTCCTGAGGCAGGGTTGCTCTGGCTGAGTCCCTGCTGGGATTTATCTCCTCGAAAAATCAGGGATGAGGAAGTTTTATTTTTTCTTTTCTGTGGGATGGGTGTGGCTGGGAATTTGGGAATTTCAGGATGAAAATTCCGAATTTTGAGCCCGAAAATGAAGGAGTGGAGCAAGACTAGGAAGCCACAACAAAGGAATGTGGGAACCTTGGGAAAATCCCAATATTTTTCCATACCTCTACATTTAAGGGGCATCCGAGAGATTATTAATTAGTGGAATTGTGGAATTATGGAATGGTTTGGGTGGGAAAGGCCCTTAAAGCCCACCCCATTCCAGCCCTGGAACTTCCCACAATCCCAGGCTGCTCCAGGGATCCCGAAATTCCTTCCCATGTTTGGGATGGGGGTGGATCCAATCCAGGAGAGCTGGGAGAGCTGGGAATGTGCAGCTGGATCAGGGAAGGATCCAGGGAATCCTTGGAGCCTTTTCCAGAGGGAAAGGGGAGCTGGGATTTGGGCAAGGGCTGGAGGGGCAGGAGTCAGGGAATGGCTTCCAGTGGGAAAGGGGAGCTTGGGATGGTGGGATCTTGGGAAGGAATTCCTGGCTGGGCTGGAATTCCCAGAGAATCCCTGGGAGTGTCCAAGGGTGGATTTGGATCACCCTGGGATGGTGGGAAGTGTCCCTGGGATGGGATTGAAGGTCCATGGATCCCATCCCAATCCATTCTGGGATTCTGGGATCAAGGACACTCGGGATCCATCCCAAGGGATTTTTATGGATTTGGGGGGATGGAAAAGGGAAGAGAGACCCTCCCTGGGGTCCCCAATTCCCAGTGAAGCCCCTGGATCCTGAAATTCCTTCTCAAGGAGGAATCGGAATGGGGATGGATCCAATGCCAGGCTGGGAGAGCTGGGAATGTGCAGCCGGATCAGGGAAGGATCCAGGGAATCCTTGGAGCCGCTTCCCCATCCCCAAGGGGCTCCAGGAGAGCTGGGATTTGGGCAAGGGCTGGAGGGAGGCAGGGAATGGCTTCCAGTGGGAAAGGGGAGCTTGGGATGGTGGGATCTTGGGAAGGAATTCCTGGCTGGGCTGGAATTCCCAGAGAATCCCTGGGAGTGCCCAAGGAAAGGTTGGAGCACCCTGGGATAATGGAAGGTGTCCCTTCCCAGTGAATGGGATGAGGTTGGAAATGTCCCTTCCCACCCAAACCATCCCAGGATTTCAGGAGCCACGAGCATTTCCAGAAGAAACAGGGAATGGGATCCTCTGGGATAATCCAGACACTCCTGGTCACTCCTGAATAATCCAGGGTGTGGCTGATGCAGTTGGAAAAATAAAACACGGGATGAGGGGAAGGGCTGGAAATTCCAAAGGATTCCAGGAAATAATTGAGTGGAGACGACAAAATTCCAAACCAGGAAAAATCAGGAGTCACTTCCCAGGGCAAATTCCTCAAAATCCTTGGGTTTTGGGCTCGGAGCTCAATAATTTGGGCTGGAAAAATTAGGGAGAAGCCAGGGATTATCCATGGGATCCTACACTTCCTGTCTCCATGGATTTGGAATTCGGGCATGGCCGGACGACTCTGCACATTCCTTGACTCACATTCAACTTTATCCAGGAAAAATCGGGAGTCCCTTTCAGGAATTTTGGGACAAATTCCTCAAAATCCTTGGAATTTAGGCTCAGAGCTCAATAATTGGCACAAAAAAAAAAAAATTCAAGGGAGAAGCCAGGGATTATCCATGGGATCCTACATCTGCTTTCTCCGATGGATTTGGAATTCGGGAATGATTCCCCAAATTCCCTAACACTCACATCCAACTTTATCCCAATTTTAATCCCAAATTTGGGACGAAATCCAGCTGGGAAGGGAAGGAGGTTTCTGGGCTCAGCCTGGAAACCTCCCTGCACAGAATTCCCGATGCCTGAGGGTTTGAAATCCTGGGAATTTATCCCAGGTTTTACCTGAAGACCTGGTAGAAGGCGTGTTTGTGTTTGTTATTCCAGTCCTCCAGGTCGATCCGTAGGGAATAATCCCCCTGGCTGGTCATCCTGTGGATGTTGTCGTTGCCCAGCCAGAATTCCCCGTTGAGGTCTCCAAATCCTTCCTTGTACTCGTTCCAGGTCCGGTTGAAATCCACGGATCCGTCCTGGCGCCTCTGGATGACGGTCCAGCCACCCCCTGTCAGGAAAATCCAGGGAAAATCCAGGGAAAATCCAGAGAGTTCCAGGCAGATCCGTCGGCCAAAAGTGGAGCTTGAATCTCTGGAGCTGGGATTTGGGATTTGAGATAAAAGGAGGGAGGGGCAGGAGCCAGGGAATGGCTTCCCATTGGGAATGGGGAGTTTGGGATTGTGGGATCTTGGGAAGGGATTCCTGGCTGGGCTGGAATTCCCAGAGAAATCCCAAATCTCCAGCTGGAGAGGGATTTAGGAAAAGGGCCTGGAATACCAGGACAGGGAATGGCTCACACCATGGCCAGAGGGTCGGGATTTGGGGATTTTGGGATTTTGGGATTTGGGGAAGGAATTATTGGCTGGGAGGGTGGGGAGGTGCTGGGCTGGAATTCCCAGAGAATCTCTGGATCCCTGGCAGTGTCCAAGGAATGATTGGAGCACCCTGGAATCGTGGGATTGAAGGTCCATGGATCCCATCCCAAACCATTCCAGAATTCTGGGATCAAGGACACTCAGGATCTATCCCGAGGGATTTTCATGGAATTTGGGGATGGAAAAGGGAAGGGAGACCTTTCCTGGAGTCCCCAATTCCCAGTGAAGCCCCTGGATCCCGAAATTCCTTCTCAAGGAGGAGTTGGGATGGGGATGGATCCAACCCAGAAGAACTGGAGAGGGATTTGGGAAAAGGGCCTGGAATGGCAGGACAGGGAATGGCTCCCACCATGGCCAGAGGGTCGGGATTTTGGGATGTCGCGATTTTGGGATTTTGGGAAGGAATTCCTGGCTGAGTGGGGTGGGGAGGTGCTGGGCTGGAATTCCCAGAGAATCCCTGGATGGATCCCTGGGAACGTCCAAGAAAACGCTGGATCACCCTGGGATCATAGAATTGAAGGTCTATGGATACCATCAATGGAATTCTGGGATTCTGGAATCAGGACACTCAGGATCCATCCCGAGGGATTTTCATGGAATTCAGGGATGGAAAAGGGAAGGGAGACCCTTCCTGGAGTCCCAAATTCCCAGTGAACCCCCTGGATCCCAAAATTCCTTCTCAAGGAGGAGTCGGGATGTATCCAACCCAAGACAGCTGGAGAGGGATTTGGGAAAAGGGCCTGGAATGGCAGGACAGGGAATGGCTCCCACCATGGCCAGAAGGTTGGGATTTTGGAATTTTGGGAAGGAATTCCTGGCTGGGCTGGGATTCCCAGAGAATCCCTGGCAATGTCCAAGGAAAAGCTGAATCACCCTGGCATAGTTGGAGATGTCAGGATTGGAACTGGATGGGATTAAAGGTCCTTTCCCACCCAAACCATTCCAGGATTTGGGATTCCCTACACCTGCCTTGAACTCAAATCCCGGAATATCCACATGAGACCCACCAGCACCATCCCTCCAACTCTGGGACACCCCAAAATTCCTTCTGGAGCATTCCCAAACCCTCTGGAGCATTTCCCAAACCCTCCAGGATCTCCCAACCACCCCTGGAATCACCGGGATCCAACAACAACAACAGCAACACCAAATCCCTCGGGAATTCTGGACCTTCCGTGTTTTGGGATTCCCTTCACCTGCCTTGAACTCAAATCCCGGAATATCCACATGAGACCCACCAGCATCATCCCTCCAACTCCGGGACACCCCAAAATTCCCTCTGGAGCATTTCCCAAACCCTCCAGGATCTCCCAACCACCCCTGGAATCACCGGGATCCAACAACAACAACAACAACAACAACAACAACAAATCCCTTGGGAATTCCGGACCTTCCGTGTTTTGGGATTCCCTACACCTGCCTTGAACTCAAATCCCGGAATATCCGCATGAGACCCACCAGCATCATCCCTCCAACTCCGGGACACCCCAAAATTCCCTCTGGAGCATTTCTCAAACCCTCCGGAGCATTTCCCAAACCCTCCAGGATCTCCCAACCACCCCTGGCATCACCAGGATCCAACAACAACAACAACAACACCAAATCCCTTGGGAATTCCGGACCTTCCGTGTTTTGGGATTCCCTACACCTGCCTTGAACTCAAATCCCAGAATATCCGCATGAGACCCACCAGCATCATCCCTCCAACTCTGGAACACCCCAAAATTCCCTCTGGAGCATTTCTCAAACCCTCCGGAGCATTTCCCAAACCCTCCAGGATCTCCCAACCACCCCTGGAATCACTGGGATCCAACAACAACAACAACAACAACAAATCCCTCGGGAATTCCTGACCTTCTGTGTTTTGAGATTCCCTACACCTGCCTTGAACTCAAATCCCGGAATATCCGCATGAGACCCACCAGCATCATCCCTCCAACTCTGGGACACCCCAAAATTCCCTCCGGAGCATTTCCCAAACACTCCAGGATCTCCCAACCACCCCTGGAATCACCGGGATCCAACAACAACAACAGCAACACCAAATACCTCGGGAATTTTGGACCTTCCGTGTTTTGGGATTCCCTTCACCTGCCTTGAACTCAAATCCTGGAATATCCACATGAGACCCACCAGCATCATCCCTCCAACTCTGGGACACCCCAAAATTCCCTCTGGAGCATTTCCCAAACCCTCCAGGATCTCCCAACCACCCCTGGAATCACCGGGATCCAACAACAACAACAGCAACAACAAATCCCTCAGGAATTCCGGACCTTCCGTGTTTTGGGATTCCCTACACCTGCCTTGAACTCAAATCCCGGAATATCCGCATGAGACCCACCAGCATCATCCCTCCAACTCTGGGACACCCCAAAATTCCTTCTGGAGCATTTCCCAAACCCTCTGGAGCATTTCCCAAACCCTCCAGGATCTCCCAACCACCCCTGGAATCATTGGGATCCAACAACAACAACAACACCAAATCCCTTGGGAATTCCGGACCTTCCGTGTTTTGGGATTCCCTACACCTGCCTTGAACTCAAATCCCGGAATATCCACATGAGACCCACCAGCATCATCCCTCCAACTCTGGGACACCCCAAAATTCCTCCTGGAGCATTCCCAAACCCTCTGGAGCATTTCCCAAACCCTCCGAGATCTCCCAACCACCCCTGGATTCACCGGGATCCAACAACAACAACAGCAACAACAAATCCCTCAGGAATTCCGGACCTTCCGTGTTTTGGGATTCCCTACACCTGCCTTGAACTCAAATCCCGGAATATCCGCATGAGACCCACCAGCATCATCCCTCCAACTCTGGGACACCCCAAAATTCCCTCCGGAGAATTTCCCAAACCCTCCAGGATCTCCCAACCACCCCTGGAATCACCGGGATCCAACAACAACAACAGCAACACCAAATCCCTCGGGAATTTTGGACCTTCCATGTTTTGGGATTCCCTACACCTGCCTTGAACTCAAATCCCGGAATATCCGCATGAGACCCACCAGCACCATCCCTCCAACTCCGGGACACCCCAAAATTCCCTCCGGAGCATTTCCCAAACCCTCTGGAGCATTTCCCAAACCCTCCGAGATCTCCCAACCACCCCTGGAATCACCGGGATCCAACAACAACAACAGCAACACCAAATCCCTCGGGAATTCCGGACCTTCCGTGTTTTGGGATTCCCTACACCTGCCTTGAACTCAAATCCCGGAATATCCACATGAGACCCACCAGCATCATCCCTCCAACTCTGGAACACCCCAAAATTCCTTCTGGAGCATTTCCCAAACCCTCCAGGATCTCCCAACCACCCCTGGGTTCACCGGGATCCAACAACAACAACAGCAACACCAAATCCCTCGGGAATTCTGGACCTTCCATGTTTTGGGATTCCCTACACCTGCCTTGAACTCAAATCCCGGAATATCCACATGAGACCCACCAGCATCATCCCTCCAACTCCGGGACACCCCAAAATTCCTCCTGGAGCATTCCCAAACCCTCTGGAGCATTTCCCAAACCCTCCGAGATCTCCCAACCACCCCTGGATTCACCGGGATCCAACAACAACAACAGCAACAACAAATCCCTCAGGAATTCCGGACCTTCCGTGTTTTGGGATTCCCTTCACCTGCCTTGAACTCAAATCCCGGAATATCCGCATGAGACCCACCAGCATCATCCCTCCAACTCCGGGACACCCCAAAATTCCCTCCGGAGAATTTCCCAAACCCTCCAGGATCTCCCAACCACCCCTGGAATCACCGGGATCCAACAACAACAACAGCAACACCAAATCCCTCGGGAATTTTGGACCTTCCATGTTTTGGGATTCCCTACACCTGCCTTGAACTCAAATCCCGGAATATCCGCATGAGACCCACCAGCACCATCCCTCCAACTCCGGGACACCCCAAAATTCCCTCCGGAGCATTTCCCAAACCCTCTGGAGCATTTCCCAAACCCTCCAGGATCTCCCAACCACCCCTGGAATCACTGGGATCCAACAACAACAACAACAACAAATCCCTTGGGAATTCCGGACCTTCCGTGTTTTGGGATTCCCTACACCTGCCTTGAACTCAAATCCCGGAATATCCGCATGAGACCCACCAGGATCATCCCTCCAACTCCGGGACACCCCAAAATTCCTTCTGGAGCATTTCCCAAACCCTCCAGGATCTCCCAACCACCCCTGGGATCACTGGGATCCAACAACACCAAATCCCTCGGGAATTCCGGACCTTCCGTGTCCATCTCGCAGAGGACCTCGATGGGAATTCCGCGCACCGAGGGCAGGATGCTGTAGATCCCGGATCTCCGCAGCCCGTTGGAGTAGACGGAGGCGCAGTCGATGGGACAATTCCGGCCGTGTTTGATTTCTGGGAATGGGAAAAGAGACGCGGTTATGGATTTTTCCATAAATGTGAAAAAGTCGGGGAAAAAAAAAATTCCTGGATTTGGGGGTTCGGGGGTGAGATTTTGGCAATGAGGGTTCCAATAATCTCTGGGGGTTTTTCCAGAGTTTTCCAGAGTTTAAAGGAGATTATTAAGGCGAAAATGTGAAATTATTCCAGAAAAAACCCACAAATTATTCTGGGGAGAATAACAAACTATTCCAGGGAAAATCTGAAATTATTCCAGGAAAAATCTCAAAACATTCCAGGAAGAATCTGAAATTATTCTGAGAAGAATCTGAAATTATTCTGAGAAGAATCCCAAATTATTCCAGGAAAAATTTAAATTATTCTAGGGAGAATCCCAAATTATTCTGGGCAGAATCCAAAATCATTCTAGGGAGAATCCAGAATTATTCCAGGAAAAATCTGAAATTATTCCAGAGAGAATTTGAAATTATACCAGGGAGAATCCCAAATTATTCTAGGGAAATTTTGAAATTATTCCCAGGAGAATCACAAATATTCCAGAGAGAATCCCAAATTCTTTCAGGGAGAATCCCAAATTATCCCAGGAAAAAAAATGGAATTTTTTCAAGAAGGAAAATTTCACTAAAATTCTATTTTTATGCTGGGAATTTTGGAAGGAGAACTACAAATTATCCCCAGGAAAATTCAGAATTATTCCACGGAAAACAACCAAAAACTGGCAAAAAAAAAAAAATCAAAATTCGTTTACTAAAAATAGGGAAATCATAGAAAATTGTTGAGTTTTGAAGTGGAAAAGTTTCATTGCAACTTTAATTCCATACCATGAATTTTTGATGGAAAATCCAAATTATTTTAGGGAGAATAACCAAAAATGCAGGAAAAAAAATTCAGTAAAACCAGAGAAATTACAAAAAATTGTTTGGTTTTTAAGTGGGAAAAAATGAATTTTTTATAGTAAAACCTCCAAATTTTCTGGGATTTTTGTGGGTTTTTGGATGGAAAACATTCCCAGGATTTGGACAAACTCCAGGTGTGATCCTGAGCACATCCCACATCCATGGAGCAGGAAAAGTTACGGAAACACCCACGGAACCAGGATGCAGTGGGATCCCAACGTCATTCCTGATCCCATTCCCAATCCCATTCCCAGCCCCATTCCCAGCCCCCATTCCTGACCCCATTCCCGCCCCCATTCCTGCCCCCATTCCTGACCCCATTCCCGCCTCCATTCCCAGCCCCATTCCCGCCCCCATTCCCGGTCCCATTCCTGATCCCATTCCCGAACCCATTCCTGATCCCCTTCTTCATCCCATTCCCAATCCCCTTCTTCATCCCATTCCCACCACCTGGAGACTGCATCTCCTCCTGAAAAGGAACCAAAAATGGACAAAACCCAAACCAAAACAAATTCACTAAAACCACAGAAATTACAAAAAGTTGTTGGGTTTTTAAGTGGAAAAAATGAATTTTTTGTAGTAAAACCTCCAAGTTTTCAGGGATTTTTTGTGGGTTTTTTTTGGATGGAGAACATTCCCAGGATTTCTGCACACTCCTGGTGTGATCCTGAGCACATCCCACATCCACGAAGCAGGAAAAGTTACGGAAACACCCATGGAACTGGGATGGAGCGGGATCCCACCACCATTCCTGATCCCATTCCTGATCCCGATCCCATTCCCAGCCCCATTCCCGGCCCCATTCCAGACCCCATTCCCAGCCCCATTCCCAACCCCATTCCTGACCCCATTCCCAACCCCATTCCCACCCCATTCCCAACCCCATTCCCAGCCCCATTCCCAACCCCATTCCCAGCCCCATTTCCGCCCCCATTCCCGGTCCCATTCCCAGCCCATTCCCAGCCCCATTCCCGGCCCCATTCCAGGCCCCATTCCCAGCCCCATTCCCGGGCCCCATTCCCGATCCCCTTCTTCATCCCATTTCCAATCCCTTTCCCCATCCCATTCCCACCACCTGGAGGCTGCATCTCCTCCTGAAAAGGAACCAAAAATGGACAAAACCCAAAATAAAACAAATTCACTAAAACCACTGAAATTACAAAATGTTGTTGAGTTTTTAAGTGGAAAAAAAAAGATTTTTTTGATGGTAAAAAATTCCATATTTTTATGGTAAAAACTCCACATTTTTGTGGGTTTTTTGGATGGAAAACATTCCCAGGATTTGTGCAAATTCCAGGTGTGATACTGAGCACATCCCACATCCATGGAGCAGGAAAAGTTACGGAAACACCCACAGAACCGGGATGGAGCAGGATCCCACTACCATTCCTGATCCCATTCCTGATCCCATTCCTGATCCCAATCCCATTCCCGGCCCCATTCCCACCCGGGTGCCGCATCTCCTCCTGGGCGCGGATGTCGGCGGGGTGGAGGCAGCTGGGGTTCCTCCAGGCCCAGTCGGCCAGTGCCGAGATGTTGTTGATCTGCGCCTGGATGTCGTAGAGCAGCGTGGCCTGGATGTGCTGCAGCGTGCTGGATTCCCGGGAATGCTGCTCCAGGTCCTGCAGCCTCTGGAGCAGGCTCTGGTTCCGCCCCCGCCGCCTCCTCCTGCTGCGGGGGGAAAAACAAAAAAAAACAGGAAAAACAGGATTGGGAATCATGGTGATGTGGTGGGGTTGGTGGGTCAAAGATTCCAAGGAGTGGGGTTGGAGTTTTCATGGTTGAGGTTGGAATTCTCATGGTTGGGGTCGGAATTCTCATGGTTGGGGTTGGAATTCTCATGGTTGAGGTTGGAATTCTCATGGTTGGGGTTGGAATTCTCATGGTTGGGGTCAGAATTCTCATAATTGGGGTTGGAATTCTCATGGTTGGGGTTGGAGTTCTCATGGTTGGGGTTGGAATTCTCATGGTTGGGGTTGGAATTTTCATGGTTGGGGTTGGAATTCTCATGGTTGAGGTTGGAATTCTCATGGTTGGGGTTGGAATTCTCATGGTTGGGGTTGGAATTCTCACGGTTGGGGTTGGAATTCTCATGGTTGGTGTTGGAATTCTCATGGTTGGCGATTGAGTTCTCATGGTTGGGGTTGGAATTCTCATGGTTGGGGTTGGAATTTTCATGGTTGGGGTCGGAATTCTCATGGTTGGGGTTGGAATTCTCATGGTTGAGGTTGGAATTCTCACGGTTGGGGTTGGAATTCTCATGGTTGGGGTTGGAATTTTCATGGTTGGGGTTGGAATTCTCATAATTGGGGTTGGAATTCTCATGGTTGGGGTTGGAATTCTCACGGTTGGGGTTGGAATTCTCATGGTTGAGGTTGGAATTCTCATGGTTGGGGCTGGAATTCTCATGGTTGGGGTTGGAATTCTCATGATTGGGGTTGGAATTCTCATAATTGGGGTTGGAATTCTCATGGTTGGGGTTGGAATTCTCATAATTGGGGTTTGGAATTCTCATGGTTGGGGTCGGAATTCTCATAATTGGGGTTGGAATTCTCATGGTTGGGGTTGGAGTTCTCATGGTTGGGGTTGGAATTCTCATGGTTGAGGTTGGAATTCTCATAATTGGGGTTGGAATTCTCATGGTTGGGGGTTGGAATTCTCATGGGTTGGGGTTTGGAATTCTCATGGTTGGGGTTGGAATTTTCATGGTTGGGGTTGGAATTCTCATGGTTGAGGTTGGAATTCTCATGGTTGGGTTTGGAATTCTCATGGTTGGGGTTGGAATTCTCATGGTTGGGGTTGGATTTCTCATGGTTGGTGTTGGAATTCTCATGGTTGGCGATTGAGTTCTCATGGTTGGGGTTGGAATTTTCATGGTTGGGGTCGGAATTCTCATGGTTGGGGTTGGAATTCTCATGGTTGAGGTTGGAATTCTCACGGTTGGGGTTGGAATTCTCATGGTTGGGGTTGGAATTTTCATGGTTGGGGTTGGAATTCTCATAATTGGGGTAGGAATTCTCATGGTTGGGGTTGGAATTCTCATGGTTGGGGTTGGAATTTTCATGGTTAGGGGTTGGAATTCTCATGGTTGGGGTTGGAATTTTCATGGTTGGGGTTGGAATTCTCATGGTTGGGGTTGGAATTCTCATGGTCGGGGTTGGAATTCTCATGGTTGGAGTTGGAATTCTCATGGTTGGAGTTGGAATTCTCATGGTTGGGGTTGGAATTTTCATGGTTGGGGTTGGAATTCTCATGGTTGGGGGTTGGAATTTTCATGGTTGGGGTTGGAATTCTCATGGTTGGGGTTAGAATTCTCATGGTTGGGGTTGGAATTTTCATGGGGGGATCCCAGCCAGATTGATGTTCCCAGGATTCTGTGAAGGGCAGGGAAAGAGCAGGTTGGGAATGTGGGAATGGTCCTGATCCATGGCATGGGTGGAAATCCAGGCTTGGTGTGGGAAATAATCTTGGAATGGGATGGATCCACAGTTTTTTCCTAGGAAGGATCAAAGGTGGAAGAGATTCCATGGATAAAACTCAAGGATTTGGGATTGATTTTGAGAAAATTATCCCTGGAATCCAAGTTCTAACCCTGCCAAATTCCAGGAAGCTGGAATCCCTCACAGAAAAAGAAAAGACCCATGGAGGCCATATTGACCTGGATCTCCAGAGCTTTGGGAATGGGATGGATCCACAGCCTTTCCCAAGAAGGAACTCAAAGATTTGAGGTTGATATTGCAGAAAATTATCCCTGGAACCTTCCTGATCCAAACTCCAGGAGCCGGAACCCAAACACCACCACCCCTCACCTGTATCTCCAGCGCCTTGAGGCGGTGCCGGTGGTTCCGGAGCTTCCTCCTGGAGCTCGGCGATGAGCTCGCGGAGCTCAGGATCTGCTGCTTGCGCTCCTCGTTCTCGTGGAGCCAGTAGGAGACCTCGTCGGTGCAGCGGAACAGGTCCGGGCAGCGCTGCTCGTCGCCCTGCGGCAGCGTGGCCACGATGCGGCACCGCCCGTCCGGCAGCACCTGGTTGCTGTACTCGCCGCACCGGATCAACCCCGCCGATTCCCGGGGATCCTCGTGCTCCCGGTAACCGGCCGGAGGAAGGGATCTCTCCCAGGGATTGGTGGATCAGAGCAGCCAGGAGGAGGAGGAGGAGGGAGAGAAAGGCGGGTTTGCCCGGGTGGAATTCCATGGGGCGGTTCCGAGGTGAATCCACAGCTAGTGGGAAATTTGGATTTATTTGCCACAATCTGAAAAAAAGGTGGGGTTTATATGCCGGAATCCTGGGAAATTCAGATTTATTTCCCGCAATCCTGGGAAATCTGGATTTATTTCCCCCAGTCCAGGGAAATTAGGATTTTTTTCCCACAATCCCAGGAAATTCAGATTTATTTCCCACAATCCTGGGAAATCTGGATTTATTTCCCACAATCCCAAAAAATGTGGATTTATATGCCAAAATCCCAGGAAATTCGGATTTATTTCCCACGCTCCTGGGAAATGAATAAATAAATAAATAAATCCAACTTTTATTCTCCATAGTTTCACGGAATTCAGATTTAATTCTCACAATCATGGGAAATGCAGATCTATTTCCCACAATCACAGAAAATTCAGTTTTGTTTCCCACAATCCCGGGAAATGTGGATTTATTTCCCACAATCCCAAGAAATTTGGATTTATTTCTCAAAATCCAGGAAAATAGGATTTATTTCCCACAATCCCCAAAAAATGCAGATTTATATGCCAAAATCCCAGGAAATTCAGACTTATTTCCCACAATCCCAAAAAAGGTGGGTTTATATGCCAGAATCCCAGGAAATTCAGATTTATTTCCCACAATCGCAGAAAATTTGGATTTATTTCTCACAATCCTGGGAAATTCGAATTTATTTCCCACAATCTCAGAAAATTTGGATTTATTTCCCACAATCCTGGAAAATTTGGATTTATTTCTCACAATCCTGGGAAATTCAAATTTACTTCCCACAATCCCAGGAAATTCTGATTTATTCCCACAATCTCAGGAAATGTGGATTTATTTCCCACAATCCCGGGAAATTCAGATTTTTTTCCCAAAATCCCAGGAAATGTGGATTTATTTCCCACAATCCCCCAAAAATGCAGATTTATATGCCAAAATCCCAGGAAATTCAGATTTTATTCCCACAATCCCCAAAAAAATGCAGATTTATATGCCAGAATCCCAGGAAATTCAGATTTATTTCCCACAATTGCAGAAAATTTGGATTTATTTCTCATAATCCCAGGAAAATTGGATTTATTTCCCACAATCTCAGAAAATTCAGATTTATTTCTCACAATCTCGGGAAATTTGGATTTATTTCCCACAATCCCAAAAAAAGTGGATTTATTCCCCACAATTGCAGAAAATTTGGATTTATTTCCCACAATCCTGAGAAATTCGGATTTATTTCCCACAATTTTGGGAAACCGTGGATTTATTTCCCACAATCCCGGGAAATTCTGATTTGTTTCCCACAATCTCAGGAAATGTGGATTTATTTCCCACAATCCTGCGAAATTTGAGTTTATTTCCCAAAATCCCTGGAAATGTGGATTTATGTCCCAAAATCCCAGGAAATTCAGATTTATTTCCCACAATCCGAAAAAAAGGCGGATTTATATACTTAAATCCCAGGAAAATCGGATTTATTTCCCACAATCCCTGGGAAATGTGGATTTATTTCCCCTAGTCCAGGAAAATTAAGATTTATATGCCAAAATCCCAGGAAACTCAGATTTATTTCCCACAGTCCCGGGAAATTTGGATTTATTTCCCACAATCCCTGGGAAATGCAGATCTATTTCCCACAATCCCGGGAAATGTGGATTTATTTCCCACGATCCTGCAAAATTTGAGTTTATTTCCCAAAATCCCAGGAAAATGTGGATTTATTTCCCAAAATCCCGGGAAGTGTGGATTTATCTCCCAAAATCCCAGGAAATGTGGATTTATCTCCCAAAATCCCAGGAAATTCAGATTTATTTCCCACAATCCCGGGAAATTCGAATTTACTTCCCACAATCCCGGGAAATTCGGATTTATTTCCCACAATTTGGGAAATTGGGATTTATGGGATCAGGGATCACGGAGCTCCGGTCGGGATCTGATCCCTAAAATTCCAACCTGGGATTATTTGGGATCCTCTGCTCTCTTCCGGCTCCGTGGGCTGCAATTCCCTCCCTCTGGAGCAGTTTGGAAATCGGGATGAGGTGAGTGAATTCTTGGGAATTCCAGGATTTTGGAATTCTGTCCGCTTGGGATCAGGCCCTGGGAAGGAGACGGTTCTCCCAAAATGGATATCCTGGAATTCTGGAAATTCCTGGGAATGGGAATCAGAGCGAGGAGATGGAAGATGGAAAATTTTTTGGGAGAACCATCCAGAGGTGCTGCCAAAATTCCTGGGATCCTTCCAGCCATTCCCAAGGATTCAGAATTCATGGATTAGACCTCCCCAATCCCAACATTCCCAATCCCATTCCAGCCATTCCCAAGGATTTCCCCCATGGATTAGACCCTTTCCAACATTCCCAATCCCATTCCAGCCATTCCCAAGGATTCAGGATTCATGGATTAGACCCCCCCAATCCCAACATTCCCAATCCCATTCCAGCCATTCCCCAGGATTCAGAACCCTTCCCAACATTCCCAATCCCATTCCAGCCTATTCCCAAGGATTCACCCATGGATCAGATCTCCTCAAAATTCCCAATTCCCAATCCAGCCATTCCCAAGGATTCAGGATTCATGGATTTAATCCATCCCAACATTCCCAATTCCATTCCAGCCATTCCCAAGGATTCAGGATTCATGGATCAGACCCTTCCCAACATTCCCAATCCCATTCCAGCCATTCCCCAGGATTCAGAACCCCTCCGAACATTCCCAATCCCATTCCAGCCATTCCCAAGGATTCAGGACCCTTTCCAACATTCCCAATCCCACTTCCAGCCATTCCCAAGGATTCAGGATTCATGGATTTAACCCCTCCCGACATTCCCAATCCCATTCCAACCATTCCCAAGGATTCAGAATTCGTGGATTAGACCCCCCCAATCCCAACATTCCCAATCCCATTCCAGCCATTCCCCAGGATTCAGAACCCCTCCGAACATTCCCAATCCCATTCCAGCCATTCCCAAGTATACTGGACCCCTCCAACATTCCAATCCCACTCCAGCCATTTCCAAGGATTCAGGACCCTTCCCAACATTCCAAATCCCGCTCCAGCCATTCCCAAGGATTCACCCCACGGATCAGACCTCTCCCAGCATTCCCAATCCCATTCCAGCCATTCCCAAGGATTCAGGATTCATGGATTTGACCCCCTCAAAATTCCCAATCCCACTCCGGCTATTCC
The DNA here is from genome assembly GCA_024362935.1 of Setophaga petechia. NCBI lineage: Eukaryota > Metazoa > Chordata > Aves > Passeriformes > Parulidae > Setophaga > Setophaga petechia. Next base: position 35,448 of record JANCRA010000472.1, read on the forward strand.
CAAGGATTCAGGATCCCTCCCAACGTTCCTAATCCCACTCCAGCCACTCCCAAAGATCCCACTCCAGCCATTCCCAAGGATTCTGGACCCCTCCCAACATTCCCAATCCAATTCCAGCCATTCCAAGGATTCAGGACGTTGATCAGACCCATCCCAACATTCCCAGTCCCATTCCAGCTATTCCCAAGGATTCAGGATCCCTCCCAACATTCCCAATACCATTCCAGCCATTCCCAAGGATTCACCCATGGATCAGATCTCCTCAAAATTCCCAATCCCAATCCAGCCATTCCCAAGGATTCAGGATTCATGGATCAGACCCTTCCCAACATTCCCAATCCCATTCCAGCCATTCCCCAGGATTCAGAACCCCTCCGAACATTCCCAATCCCATTCCAGCCATTCCCAAGGATTCAGGACCCTTTCCAACATTCCCAATCCTATTCCAGCCATTCCCAAGGATTTAGGATTCATGGATTTAACCCCTCCTGACATTCCCAATCCCATTCCAGCCATTCCCAGAAAAAAAGGACATGGGATCAGACCCCTCCCCTGCCTCCAGCATTCCCAATCCCATTCCAGCCATTCCCAAGGATTCAGGATTCATGGATCAGACCCTTCCCAACATTCCCAATCCCATTCCAGCCATTCCCAAGGATTCACCCCATGGATCAGACCTCTCTCAAAATTCCCAATCCCATTCCAGCCATTCCCAGGAAAAAAGGACATGGATCAGACCCCTCCCCTGCCTCCATAATTCCCTCCATCATTCCTATCCCGTTACAGCCATTCCCAAGGATTCAGGGGCATGGATTTAACCCCTCCCAACATTCCCAATCCCACTCCAGCCACTCCAAGGATCCCATTCCAGCCATTCCCAAGGATTCAGGACATTGATCAGACCCCTCCCAACATTCCCAGTCCCACTCCAGCCATTCCCAAGGATTCTGGACCCCTCCCAACATTCTCAATCCCATTCCAGCCATTCCAAGGATTCTGAACCCCTCCCAACATTCCCAATCCCACTCCAGCCATTCCCAAGGATTCCCCCATGGATCAGACCCCTCCCAACATTCCCAATCCACTCCAGCCATTCCCAAGGATTCCGGGCATGGTTTT
>JANCRA010000473.1:0-36544 GCA_024362935.1 Setophaga petechia
ACAAAGTGTCTTTCTCAGAAAATTATTATAGGTTATATAAAAATCTTTTACTTAAAAACTCTTTTATTGCCACTTTGACATAGTGAGTACAAAAAAAAAAAAAAGAAAAAAGAAAAGAGAATAATAGTAAAAACTAAGAAACACTTTGCCAAACAGGAAATAAAATGGATACTCATTTTATATGCTATAAAGGAACCGGAAAAATATCATTTGGGGGAGTTATGGTATGGTGTGCTTTATAAAGTTGAGGCATATTTAATAGTATTTTTTTTTTTTGGCAGATTTTTTTTTTTTTTTTTTTGCTTTAAATCAAAATTATAAAACAAACCATCACTGTTTCAAACACTTTCCTTAAAATTCGAAGTTTACACACATTTGCTGAATTTGTTATTTTATTTATTTTTTTTTTTTTTCTATTTAAATTTTAGTTTCATTCTTTTATTTCTCTAATGTCCCTTTTTTTTTTTTTTTTTTTTTTTCTTTATATATGATGTGATAAATTATTTTAAGGGTATTTGTCTATCGTAAAATATGTTCTTTTTTTGAATAATGTAATTCCAAAAAAAATATATTGCTTATTTCACCTTGTTTTTATTTATCTAATTTTAACATTTTGAAATATACAGATGGTGTTTTTACTACATTTTGTTATTGTTGTGTCCTTGTAAAATGGTCAATATTTTCTAAGAAATGGGATGTCGTGAAAAAAATTTTGTATTTAAAAAACCTTATGCACATATCTGTAAGCTTTTACTTGGTATTTTTATTTTTTTTATTGTTTTTGCTTTCGAAATATGCACAACAGGTGGAAGTGAAACATGTTAAAACTAATTTTGGATAGCTGGAAGAAAAGTAGCAAAGATTATTGTTGAAAAAATTTTCTTCGAAATTTCGTAGAACATATCTGTTGAAAAAAAAAAAAAAAAATGAAAATTAATTTGGTAACAGAAAGTGGAACTGAAATTGCAATTTTAATGTTGAACAGTTTATATTTTGGGAAATTGAAGAAATTGATATAATTTAAAATCGAAATAGATGGATATATAAGTGGAACAATAGAGAAAAATGAAAATTAGGTAACAAAATAAAATGGTTTATATTTTATCATTTTTTTGCTTTTTTTCTTAAAGATTACAAGGAACCACTGGTATTACGTAACTGTTTTAATATTTAATTTTATTTTATTTTGTGAGGGAAAGAGGAGATAGAACAATTTTCTATCCTCTTATATTTTTTTTTTATTACCTTTTATTTATTATAACAAATGTGCATCCAATTAATTATCCAGAAAATTAATTATAGCATAGTAAATTAATTAGTAAAAAAAAAAATAATAAAAAACAGAAATAAAATGAATAATTTTAATTGTTTTGTGTAATTTTCTTTTGTGTTTTTTTTTTTTTTTTTTTTTATTAGAAAAGCAATACCTTTTTGAGTTGAATCCTGTTTAATGATTAAAGCAGTTCCATTTTATTGTTGGACGTATTAGGTCACTTGATTTTGTTGTATATAACGATGTACATATATGTAGCATATCTGTTCAAAATAAAAAAAAAAAAAAAAAGAGAGAGAGAGAGGGAGGGAGAAAGAGAGATAACATATATATATATATATATATATATATATATATATATATATATATATATTAAATATATAAACAGATAAATATATATATAAACAGATAGGCGTATAGATAAACAGATAGACATATAGATACACCGACAGATATATAGATAAACAGATAGGTAGTCATATAAACAAGAAGAAAAGAAGATTATACTAGTAATACAAAAAAGAAAAAAAAAAAAAATAAAGTAGAGAAATACGAAATGGATTCTAATTTAAATAAAAACTTAAATTCGAATGTAGACTCTTATTCAATACGTTCCAGTTCTAGTTTAAGTTCAAATTCAAGCTCAAATTCAAGCGCAAAGTCAAGCTCAAAATCAAGCTCAAATTCAAATTCCAGTTGCCATTCAGAATGGAATGCACAGAAAGCCAAAAGCGAAAATGTACCGAAAAAAAGAGAATTAAAATTGATTGAAGATTATTATTTTAATATAATGAATAAAAAAAAAGTTCTATATAAATATGTATTTCGTTATGAGAACAGAAAATATAAGTTTCAGTTGTTGTCCACTTATTATGAATACTTGATCCTTTGTAAAAATTTAATAAACGACGTTACCCACATGTAATATTTTTTTTCACAAAAAATTATTTTCAGAAGTAATACAAAAACCTTTATACTATCCTTATATATTATATATGTATGAAGAAAACGATTCTAATGAAAATGAAACCAACGTTGTTGAAAAGAAAAATGAGAAAACGCAAAAATATAAGAATTGTCTAAATCTGGATTTCATTAAAATGTCTATTCTCGATATAGAAGAAATAATAGAAAAGGGAAAGAAAAAAGAAAAAACATATTTCGATGAAAAAAAACATGCATACTTCAAAAATAATGAAATCTATGTCTGAAATAAACACAGAATTACAAATGTATAATTTAAAACAGAAAAAAAATATAGTGGGGTATGTAGAACTCTATTTATTATTTCACATGGGCCGATTTTTTGATTCCCGTATAGAAAGATTAGTGATACATAAATTATTTCGAAATCAAAAATTAGGATTCCTTATTATGAACATTTCTATATTTCTTTTAAAGCATTTATATAGTTCTAACAGATGTGATTTAACAGTTGAAAATGAAATTGCCATAAATTTGTACAAAAAACTCCGCTTTCATCATGTTGACACAAACACCTTTCGATTGTACCTTCACTCGAATTATAATATTTCTAAAAAAAAAAAAAAAAAATCATCTGAAATAAAATCGAATGATATACAAACATTTCTGCACAGTACATTTGCACGTTTTTTACAACCAGAAAAACAGGAACAAAAGAAAATATGTTGATGAAATCTACAGTTTTATATAACTACTACTACTACTATTGTTACAACCACTACTTATTACATATTATTTATTTTTGTCAATTTATAAATTCCCTATTGAACTGATTTTTAAAAACCTATATGTTCACATATGTATATAAAAATATGTACTTGTTTTTAAATATTTTCACTTTTTTTTTTTTTTTTTTTTTTTTTTTTTACGATATTTTTGATTGCAATCATTTACTTATGAAATTCTTTCTTTTAGAGAATATTAACCAATTTACATACATATATAAAAGAAACCCATTTAAACCAAACGAAAACAAATTATGACAAGGATAATCATATTACATAAGATTGTTTATTAATAATAGAAAAGGTAAAAACATACATACCAGTGTCTTTATAATGTATGTGTCAGAGTTTGTATTATTGTGTCGAAAACGAAAGACCAATTATGTTTTGAGAATGTGAAATGTGTGTTGCGATTACCTTATATTATCTGTTTTAATATTGTCTTTTAGAAATATGTATGTATATATATATATATATATTATATATATATATATATATATATATATATTTATTATTTATTTCATTTCATGTGTTTATAAGAAGAAAGACCTGATGAACTAAATAACTTATAAAAATTCTATATGGAATTCAGTTGTAGTTTTCTTTTTAAGAATTCTTTTTTTTCTGTGATATTCTGTATGGAATCCCATTCGAAATAAGAAATGAGTATTACTCTATATTTTTTATTTAATAAATACAATTTTATGAGATTTAATACATCTATTTTTTCTTCTCTTCTTTTCATAGAACCATCAAAATATAATGATTATTTCCATTTATTTCTATACACGTCTCCATATTTATTACTATATCAATTGTGTATACTCCATCTAAAAAAGGAACTTCACATTCTATATTTTTTACTCCCATCATTTGTAACACACAAAAAACTTCTCTGTGTAAACTTGAAGGGATAGACATTTCTGTTTCTTCTCTAAGAATCCTCATGTTACAATTTCTCACCTTTTCAAATAATTCTTCATTTCTCAATTCTTCATTTCTCAATTCTTCATTTTTTAAAGAATTCTTTTTAATAGTATATCTTTCTATATAAGGGTTATGAATGAAAAAATTAACATAAAGAAAATTATATTTTTTATAATTTTCTTTTTTATAAATTCGTTTATATATTGAACAAAAGATATTATGCTATTTAATAAACATATACTTTCTTTACTTAAAATATTACACACATTTAAATTTTCATTATTCTTCTTTTGTATTAGTACCTTATCTTCTGAAGAATATAATTTGTATATATTTGTATTGTGTATATAGTTTGAAAGATATATCATCATTTGTTTATTTGTGGAGGTGTTTTTATCTTCAGTTATGTTTGCTTTTCTATTTTTTATTAGAAATTGTAGGTTCGCGTCCTTCTCTTCTCTTTTTGTTCTTTTATTTAAATATTTTATATATAAATTAAAGTAAATATTGAAAATATATAGTTGATAAATACATTGGATTGGGATATATAGCGTAGTGGTATTGTTATTATTATTATTATTGCTATTATTATTATTACTACTATTACCTTTTTTTGTTATCAAAATATTATTTTTGTCACTAAAATACCACTGGTGATTTCTCTGTACAGCTTCATTCAGTTCATCACAATCTTTTAAGTTTGTAAAAATATCAGTAGTAAAATTAATACTATTATAATTAGAACTAGTACTGTATAAATTGTATATATCTTCCTGATTTTCTTTATTTGTTTCTTTTTCTTTTTTTGTTTCTTTTCTTTTTTCTTTTCTTTTTTCTTTTTCTTTTTTTGTTTCGTTTTCTTTCTGTTTTCTTTCAGGTGTTCACTCTTGTCCAAAAAAAAGTCCCATATATATTTATAAAAAACAGAACAACATGGCATTTACATTTGTAAAATGAATTTTATCAAATCCTAGAATGACATAACTGAACAACATATTTGATATAATATTAATAGTTTGAAAATTAGGAATAAATGTGTATTCATTTATTTGGTTATTTATATGTTTAAGAAGTATACTAAAATGTTTCACAATATTTACATTTCCCACCTCTTTTATATGGTTGTATTCATTTAAAAATAGGTATTCATTAGAAAGGATATTTTTCTTCTCATCTATATATGTATTTGCAATGTCCGTATATTCCTTTTCCTCTTGTTTTTCTTTTCTTTTTCTTTTTCTTTTTCCTTTTCCTTCTTTTCTTTCTTTTCTTTCTTTTCTTTCTTTACTGATTCCCTAAAAATTTCGTTATACATATTAAAATCGACACCCATCATATTTAGTTTCGCCAAAGATATTATAAGACTAAAACAACTGGAACTTTCATCCAATTGTTCAATATTTAATGTAATTTGTTTTAAACCAATATATATCAGTTTCAAATTTCTATATTTCAATTTTGCCAAAGAATTAAATAAACTGACAATTGAGTTCATAGATAAGTTCATTTTTTCTATATCAGATTTTGTTATTATTTTTATTAATAAAATTAATGATACTTTTATTATAACACTGTTTGCTGTATATATTTAGTAACGCCAAATAACTACCTAAAGTGTCTTTGAAATTATTCGTAAATTTATCATCTTCCTTAGTATTAGTAATAGTAGTAGTATTATTTATAGTATTAGTAATAGTAGTAGTATTAGTAATAGTAGTAGTATTAGTAATAGTATTAGTATTAGTAGTAGTGCTTTTATTTTTACTTTTAAAATTTAAATTTACATTTATATTTATGTTTTTTTTTTCATTATTTTGTAAGACCTTTTGATTCTTCAGTTTATGTTGTAACTCATCATTTAAGATAGTTGGGTTCTCATCATTAACTTTTAAACTGTTTTTTTCCAAATATAATGTTTGAATTCTTTTGACATTTTCTGTTTTTTCTTTTTCCTTCGCTCTCTCTTTTTCTTTTTCTTTTTCTTTTTCTTTCTCATATTCATTTTCATTTTTCTGTATTTCGTCCTTTTCAATTTGTTGTTCAGTTTCTTTTAACTTTTTTAAAATGATCTGATTAATAAAACATAAGAATTCCTTTACATATTGTTCAGAAATTTTATTTTCAAAAATATTAATCAGTTGTTGTAAACAATACACTAACGATGTTAATTCGCTTAAACTACTTGTTTCAAATACTTTATATAAGCTTCTGTTTGTTATAATGTGATTAGTTATATTTGATAAATAGTTTAAATTATGTGACAAAGCTATTGTTCCTTGTTGATTTTGTTGTATTTTTATTTTTATCTCTCTTTTTTGATTTTCCTTCTTTTGGTTTTGCTTCTTTTGGTTTTTCTTCCTTTTGTTTTTCTCTTTTTCTTTCCGTTTTTATTTCCTTTCTTGTCTGTGATTTTTCCACCGTTTTTTCTTTGGTTTGATAATTCTTTACTATATCATTTTTTATACTATATACAAATATAAATGTTTTTAATATATTTAAGACAGATGTACTATTAAATGAGTCCACATAATCCTTTATGTAAAGATAAAATAATGTGTCTACATATTTAAAATGATAATTGGCAATTTTAATTAATTCACTAACACTTTGTAAATCTTCTACTTTTTGTTTGAATTCTTTATTATCAAATGAAACAGTTGTGTCATATTTTTCATTTTGAGAATTATAATTATTTCTACTAATTTTATTATACTTGTTATTTCTATTACTCTTCTTATTACTTTCCTTATTAATGTTATTATTAATATTATTATTCTTAACATTATTAACATTGGTACTAGTACTAATTCTGGTAGAAGTAGTTGATGCTGTTTTCAAATTTTCTAAAATTTGGTCATTTCTCTTTAGTCTTTCCTCATATATATTTTTCAACAAATCGAAAACTCTTTCATAGATAATATCAAAAAATATGGTATCATTATTTACATCACTATTTATATCACTATTTATATCATTATTTATATCATTATTTATATCATTATTTATATCATTATTTATATAATTATTTATATAATTATTTATATCATTATTTATATCATTATTTATATCATTATTGTTATTCTTCTGTTCTTTTTGAAAAATGTATACAAGTATATTTTGTAAATCTATCTTTTCTTTTCTACTTAAAAAATATATGTTTTCAATAAAATCGCATATCTCATAATTATGATTTTCTTTTTTTTCATTTTTCTTTTCGTTTTTCTCTTTCTTTTCTTTCTTCTCTTCCTTTTCTTTTGTTTCATCTATTGTTTCTTTTTTTGTTTCTTTTTTTGTTTTTTTTATTGTGTCTTCATTTGTTCCTTTTAGGATCTGTCTATTAACTTTGATATTATTAACATTAAATTCCTTTATTCTGTTTTTATTAACATTTGAATAATATATAGTAACTATAATTAAAACTAAGTCATGAATATTTTTGATATTTTTATTTTTATTTAGAAAAAAGGAAAGAATCTTTTCTAAATATAAATTATTTTTTAAATTATTTTTTAAATTATTTCTTAAATTATTTCTTAAATTATTTCTTAAATCACTTTTTAAATCACTTTTTATATTATTTTTTTCATAAAATGTGTTAAATAACAGAGTTATATATTTTGTTGCATTTTCATTCACTTGTTCTGAAATAGCCAGATTAAAAATGTACAGAAATTTTAGTTTTTGTATAAAATGATTGTTATTATATTTCAATTTCTTTAATGTACTTATGATTAAATATATATCATTAAAGTTTATGTTTCGAACTAATTCGTTTCTCTTTTTTTCTTCACTTTTGAAATTCACACTCTTTGGATGATACTTATCAGAACAATCAAACACAGAACTAGAAGTAGTAGAAGTATTAAAAGTATTAGAAGTAGTGACAAAAGTGGAAGAAGAGGTAGTAGAAGAGGTAGTAGAAGAGGTAGTAGAAGAGGTAGTAGAAGAGGTAGTAAAAGGGGGTAGTAGAAGAGGTAGTAAAAGGGGTAGTAGAAGAGGTAGTAGAAGAGGTAGTAGAAGGAGAGATCAGAGTAGATTTTGAAGTACAGTCAGAAACAGACGAAGAAACAGAAAGAGTTATTTCTTGTAATTTCTCAACAGTGGGTTGGTTTTTAATTCCATAAGTGTCCCTATTTTTGTTTGTTACATTTTCATAATTGCTCTTATTGTACCAATGAGAATGATTTTGTTGGTTAGAAAAAAAAATGTTATAATAATTGGTGTGATATATTATATAATCAATTTTACTATTTAAAATAAAAACAATTTTATCAACAATTTCTTTATCTGCATAATTAAAAAAACAAAAATATTGTAGCACATAAACTATTCTTATTATATATACATTTTCTAATAAATCTATTTCAGGTGATTTGCTGACATCAATTTTCATAATAATGTTTTTTAACTGGTTTAATAAAACATAATTAGGATATTCATATTTTTTTAATGTTTTTAAAATAAGATAAATTTTTATTTAAACTCCATTCTTTTTTATGTTGTATTATTCTATTTATATATAATTTTATTATATTTTTACTTACATTTTTTTCTGATATATATTTCAAATTTTCAATTATTTCTTCACTTTTTAAATGAGCAATTACATTTTTGTTACAAAGATTTCTTAAAAGAGTGTCCACTTTTTGGGGGGATCTACTTCTAACATTACTATATTTATTAACAGTACTAAAATTAAGAAAACTCTGAAAACTATTTTTAATATTGTTACTTCTAGTATTATTACTTCTAGTGTTATTACTTCTAGTATTATTACTTCTAGTATTATTACTTTGAGTATTATTACTTTGAGTATTATTACTTCTAGTATTATTACTTTGAGTATTATTACTTCTAGTATTATTACTTTGAGTATTATTACTTACATTAGTTCTAGCAAAACCAACTCGACAATTAATAAGAAAAGGACTAGTTATTTTTAAAATTTTGTCAAACGTGTTATAGGATAACAAATAAATAGCCTTTCTATGTGTTTTTTTCTTGATACCACATCCTTTCATTTTGTCTTTACTTTCTTTACTTCTTTTACTTGTTTTACTTGTTTATATATTTTTATTTTTTGGTTGCTTCTTTTTTCTATTTCTGTTTTTATTTTCTTAGCAAAAAAAAAAATAAAATAAAAAATTAATAGAGAATTCAAAAATTAAAGAATTAAAATTTTTTCAAAAAAACATATTTCTTTTTTTTATATCCCACTTCTTTATACTCTGCTTTATCTTTCCATATTTTATTTAAAGATTTTTTTTTTTTTTTTTTTTTTTATTTAGAGACTACTTAAAAATATACAGTACTCTTTTTCTGTTTTCTTATTCCTATCTTTTTTTTTCCTTTCTTTTTTTTTCCTATCTTCTTTTTTCCTTTCTTTTTTTTTTTTCCCTTGTTCTCTTCTTTTTCTGTAATACCTTTTCTCATCTCAATTTCCCAAGAAAAATATTTGAAGAGTTAAGCAAAAAGAATTTGTGAGAGATGGTCATTTTATTTCTTTTTTTATTTTCTTTCTTTATTTTCTTTCTTTATTTTCTTTTTTTATTTTCTTTCTTTATTTTCTTTCTTTATTTTCTTTCTTTATTTTCTTTTTTTATTTTCTTTATTTTCTTTTTCAAATATGAAACAATTATATGTTATTTGTAGATTCTTTTTCTTGTTTTTTTTTTTTTTTTTTTAAATTGAACAAAAGTAATTTTTGAAATCACAACCAAACACTTTTCTTGTTAGTGATGATACAACTATTTACAGCACACCCACCAATAAACAAACAGACAAATAAAAGAAAAAAAACAAAAAAAAAAAACAAAAAAAAAACAAAAAAAAACAAAAAAAGAAAGAGGTGTAACAATTTATCAAGGTAAAAAAAATTTAACATAAAATATGTTGTCTTCTTTTCTATTCTTTTCGTTTCCTTTCTATTCTTTTTTTTTTCGTTTCTTTTCTTTTCTTTTCTTTATTTTACTCTGATAGGTATAAAGAATCCTTTTTGTAAAGTATATAAAAAGAAATTTATGTAAAAACTTATATATATATATATATATATATATGTATAAATTATATATTTAAGAAAAATGTTTAAGAAAAATAAGAATAAAAAAAAAATTAAAATAAAAATAAAATTAAAAATAAAAATGTGGTTTCAAATACATTTTTACCATGATTTTTTTTTTGTTTCTTTTTATTATTAACTTTTTTTGGAATTCTTTTAATTTGGTTTCATGTTTTAAAGTTTACAACATCAACAACATTTTTAACAGCCCTAATAACAATCTTAACAAATTTAACAATCTTAACAAATTTAACAATCTTAACAAATTTAACAATCTTAACAAATTTAACAATCTTAATGTTTTGAAAACTCTTAAGATATATAACAAATATAGATACAAATGTAGATACAAATGTAGATACAAAAGTGTTTTTTATACAAATACATATCAGAATCTATTATGTAGATATAAATATAATTGTAATTTTTTTTTTGTCAAAATTTTCTCAACGGAACAAAATTAATGATTTTTCAACAGATTCGAAAAACACATTTTGGAAAAATACATTTTTGGAAAAACAAATTTTGGAAGAATAAAAAATCATTCCTCAAACTATTCAACCCAGAATTAGAATCAGAATTAGAATCAGAATTAGAATCAGAATTACAATCAGAATTACAATCAGAATTAGACCCAAAACAAAAACAAAAAGAAAACACATACTTCGACATAGACATAGATTTATCAACTAATTCACAAAATGAGGAAACAAGAAGAGAAGAAACAGACAAAGAAAACGAAAAAGAAAAAGAAAAAGAAAAAAGAAAAGTGCTAGAAAGAAAAGTGCTAGATAGAAAAGTGCTAAAAAGAAACATTAAAAAAAAGATGAAATGTGAAATAGGTTTAGAAGTACATGTCCAATTAAATACAAAACTGAAGGCTTTTTGTAACTGCTTTAATGTTTCTTCTATATATAAATTAAAGAAATATGAAAAAAATGGTTATGATTTGATACATTATATTCAAAGATATATATTAAAGGAGGGACAAGAACAGATACAAGAACAGGAACAAATACAAAACAGGAACACAATACAAAAACAGGAACAAATACAAAACAGGAACAAATACAAAAACAGGAACAAATACAAAAACAGGAACAGAGTTGGGAGGAATTAATAGAACCACAGCAAGAAAAAGAAAAAGAACAAGAAAAAGAAAAAGAACAAGAAAAAGAAAAAGAACAAGAAAAAGAAAAAGAAAAAGAAAGATATCAAAATGTATCAACTTCATATGAGTTAATTCAACAAACTGAACAAACTGAACAAACTGAACAAACTGAACCAAATCGTTATATATGCAATGTATGTATAGGTGAAGTTGGTTCTTTAAATACATTAAATACCATGGCAGTTTTGTATACTTATTTAATTAGTATTTTATTTAATTGTCGTTTAAAACAAATATATAAAATTTGATAGAAAAATTTACAATTATTTTGATTTACCTAAAGGATATCAAATCACACAAAAACAAAAACCTATAGGAATAAATGGATATGTATACATAAACAAAAAAGAAAAATTTCATATTAAAAGAATACATTTAGAAGAAGACACTTGCAAATGTCTTAGGACAATATTCGAAAAGGAACCACAAAAACAAATATGTCTGAGAGAAGACAAATACGACAAACATGATGAACACGATAAATATATACAAAAAGAAACAAAAAAAGAAAAAGAAAAAGAAACAAAAAAAGAAACAAAAAAAGAAACAAAAAAAGAAACAAAAAAAGAAAAAGAAACAAAAAGATGTGAAAAAATATTATTAGATTATAATCGAAGTGGAATTCCACTAGTAGAAATAACGTTACAGAAAAAAAAAAATGAATAGTGAAAGTTGTATAAAGTTGTTAAAAGAGATTAAAAAAAAATTGTGCTTGTTAGGAGTATGTGTAGGAAGTAAAGAAAATATAAGAACTGATGTTAATGTTTCGTTTAATTATGAAAATATGAAATACAATAGAGTTGAAATTAAAAACATAAATAGTTTTCGAAAAATTAAAAGCTGTCTAAAAGTAGAAATGGATAAATTTGTTAAACATGTGATGAAAGTGAAAAAGAAAGAGAAGAAAAAGAAAGAGGAGAAAAAGAAAGAGGAGAAAAAGAAAGAGGAGAAAAGAAAGAGGAGAAAAAGAAGGAAAAAAGGAGAAAAAAGAGAAGGAAACAAAACAAGAAGAAACATTTAGTTGTCAGGAAGATAGAGATTAATTCAAAACAAATCGTCCACAACGATAAATGTGATCAATTTGAAAACAATAACAATAAAAAAGAAAACTACAAAAAAAAAAAAACAAAAAAATAAAGACGTACTCCCTATATGGACAAAGAGTTATCTTGATGATGGTACTTTTCTTCTGAGAAAAAAAGAAACCTATACTTTCGTCCACGAAGGTAATATCCCTTTGTACAAAATAAATAAGAAAATAGTAAAATTGTAAAATTCTATGTACATTATAAAATCCAAATATATGAAGATAAAAAAAAATATAAATGGTCAAAACAATACTTCAATATTTTTTTTAATGACCCTTATCTTTATGACTATTTTAATATATGTTTGAAATTCGAAAAAGAAAAATGTGTTTCAATTTTATTGTAAATATGTTATTAGATGTTTTAAAAAAAAAAAAAAATCTTATCAAAAGATATTTTAATGAAACCAGAAGATTTCTGTTTTCTCATAAAATATTATAAACAAATAATGTGGATAATACTTTTATAAAAAAAAGTCTTAATGGATTATATACAGAAACGAGACTTTAACAAAGAAGCATTTCTTTCCAATTTAAAAAATATAAATAAGAAGAAATAGAATATATTTTAAAAAAATTAATTCAAGATAATATACAATATCTACAAATAGATATAAACAGGAAATTGATAAATCTACAAAATTTTAAAAACCGAATTATTGGTATATTAAAAAAAAACTAACCCAGCAACATACTAGTGGTCATCTAAATTTAAATTATAAGTATGTAAACAAGTTTATTGAAAAATTTTTAAAAGAAAGGAACGAGCAAAAAAAACCTGTAGAGAAGAAATTAGTAGGAGAGGAGTAAAAAGAAAAAAAAAAAAGGAAAAAAAAAATAAGAAAAAAAGAAAGAAAGAAAGAAAGAACAAGTGGAATAATGATTCTACAATTTTTGAATTAAATAAGTTTTTTTTTTTTTTTTTTTTTTTTAATTTTTTTTTTTTTTTTTTTTTTGTTCAAATCCCAATTTTATTGTTTTAAAATATGGATCAATTTCTTTAAGTTTAAAAAAAGAAAAGACAAAATTTACAAACAATATTTTTACACAAATTTAAAATTTATGTAACCTACATTAAATTATATATATTTATTTATACATATATGTGTGTGTTACATATTATATATATATGTTAAGTTTAAATAGATGTTCTTGTAGGTGGTTGTTAGTTTTTCTTGACAATTTGATCTCGTCGAAAATGTATATAGTGTAATTATATTCTTTATACAAATGAATATCATATCTAGAAAAACAAGATTCACAAAATTTTGATGTTCTTTATAAACAATCCTTTTAATTGTTTAAGAGGACCAGTTGGTTTAACATATTGAGTTGGTTCCATCGATTCCCTTCTGTAATCCCGTAGTTTTGAAAAAAAGGAAAAAAAAAAACGAAGGGGTTATTCATTTCAGGAAAAGTAATGTTTTCTGTATTATAAAATAAAAAGTAAATTAGAAGAAGGAAATGTACATCATTTATACTAGTTTTGTCATTATGGAAAATAATATTTGTATCATTTAAATAAAAAAACTGATTCCTTTGAAAATGGAACAAATTATTTTCATATATTTCTTTCATTAAAAACAACTTGTTGATATTAAATGTTTCTAAATCAAAATAATAAAAAGCATTTAAAAAAAATATTTTTTTATTTATATCATATGTCAGTAAAAGTGGAAAAGATTTATGATATTTCCCATTCCGATAAACAGAAATTACTTTAATTTGCAGATGGTTTTTTGTTCTATCAGTTCTCTTTTTTCATTTATACATTTTTTTCTGTCATCATATATGGAATGCACTTTATTTTCTTCAACATTTTCTACAACATTTTTCTACAACATTTTCTACAAACATTTTCTACAACATTATCTACAATATTATCTACAATATTATCTACATTCTTATTATTATTAATTACATTCTTCTTATTAATATATGTAATTACAGAATTATCTGTTTCCCATTTTATATTAAAAATTTTGGAAATTTGGAAAATTTCTGAAAATGACTATAATGATTTCAGGTAAAACAAAAGAAGGATGTGTTGTTACATTATTTATCCAATTATGTCTTATTATCCATTTTTCAAATACACGGAGATATTTATTTTGAATTTTGTTTTACATAATATTTTATAAAAAAAGAATCGATATGATGTAATTCTTTTAAACAGTTGGTAAGAGAAATCCATTTTCGAAATCATATTTAATAATGCTTAAAGTTATGTTTTCTGTTTTTTTTTTTTTTAAACATACTGTGGTTCTATATGTATAATAATTATTTTTTTATTCTTTTATAAAAACTGGTAATAATAATTGGAATTTTATTTATTGTACATTTTATTATAAGGGTTTTGTCTTTTATATTATTTAAGTATTTTCCTTTTTTTATTTTTAACGTTAAATTTCTTTCTATATTTTTTATGAAATAAAGAGTACGAAGTTTCTAGATTCAGGTTGCAACTGAGGTTGCAATTGAGGTTGATGTTGGAGTTAGATTTGAAACAATCTATTTTATTACATCTGTTAGACAATTTCTCATTTTCTATTTTATGTTCTACATTTATTTCATTTTCTATTGCATTTTCTTTTTCATTGTCGTAATTACATATGTTACAAGAAAATATTTTTTTTTTTTGTTTGTTCATCCTCATCTTGCTTTGCTGTGCCTTTTTTTTGTCACTTTTCCTGTTTTTCTTGTTTTTTCCTTTTTTCCCTTTTTTTTTTTTTCTCTTCTTCTTCTTCTTCTTCTTCTTTTTTTCTCTTCTCTTTTTTTTCTTCTGTTTTATCTTTTTCTTCTTTTTCAATGAAATATGTTTCAGTACCATCCAACATAAAATTATATTTGTTTTTAGTTTTAGTTTTAGTTTTTATCTGTTTCTCTTCTTTTTTAGATATTTATTTAAAAAGTCCACAAAATTTCTAGTCAGTTCGGTTTGACGTGAGTAGTTGAAAGAGGAATTGGAAAGTAGTTGCTCTTCTTGGATTATTTCTTTTCTTCTTCCATTTGTTAAATTTCTTTCAAATTAAAACACACCTTGTTCTTCTCGTCCTTATATAAATAAATTTCTTTTAAAGTTCGTAAAAATTTGTAAATAACAAAAATTTCTTTTTGATTTAAAATAAAGAAATTATGAAAAGGGATTTTTTTTATACTATCTACCTGGAATTTACATAAAATTTTTTCTTTTTTTTTTTTCTTTTCATCATGTTCCGTTTTTACTTTCCTTTTCTCTTCTCTCTTCTCTTCTCTTTTCTCTTCTCTTTTTTGTTCATTTTTATTTATACTTTTATCGTTTTATTTGCTTTTACTACTTTTCTAATCTTGTGTATGTTCTTATTTTTCTTTCTCTCTGTTATTACATTTGGCAGTTTGTTGTAATATGAATCTAGTTTTATAAAAAATTTTTTTTTTTTTTTTCTTTCATTAAAATGGGTATCAAATATGTTAAGTGTGTCAACACTTGACATCCAATATACCCCTTCGACTATTATAAAAAAACAAAAATAAAAACTAAAACTTAAACTTAGACTTGTACTCAAACTCAGACTAATACTAACATATAAACGACCTTAGATGCATTTTTTTTTCTTTTTCTTCTTTTTCTTCATTTCCCTACTTTCCCTCCATTTTCTCACTGTTTTCACATTTTCCAATTTGCTCACCTTTACGATTCATTACAATAATGCTTCAAGCAACTAGTGGCTTTGTTTCTTTTTTTTCTTTTAATTTTCTTCCTCGTCTTCTTTCTAATTATCTTCCTCTTCTTCTTTTCATATTAAGTGTAAATGATAATCACATTATAATATCTTTTAATGTTTTCTTTGCAAAATTTATGCCGATTTCTCTGCCTACCTGCCTACCTGCCTACCTGCCTACCTGCCTACCTGCCTACCTGCCTGTCTGTTTTATATGTCTCTGTTATTTCTTTGCTTTGTTTTTTTTCTTTATTTCATTCTTATTTTATTCTATTTTATTCATATTTTTATTCTTATTTTATTCTTATTTTAATTCATTCTAATATTATCCATAGAGAAAATAATAGATTTTTTTCTTTTTACTTTTTTTTTTCAACGAATGAATAATCCTTTATAAAAAAAAAAAAATAAAAATAAAGAGAATATTGGTTTTATTCTTTGTTTTTTAAACATTTTCAATTATTTGGATGCCAAATGCCAATGAAATACACTATTTTTTTTTTTTTTTTTTTTTTTTTTGCATTTCTTTGCAATTTTTTAACTTAAGGTTTTACTTTGGGATTCTTTCAATATTTTTTTGTAAAAGATGTATCAACTTAGCTGGCATAATAATTCGGAGGAGATTTTTTTCTTTTTCTTTTTTATTTTGTTTCTTTTTTTTATTTTTGATTCTTTTTTTTGTTTCTGTTTCTTTTTTTATATCTGTTTCTTTTTTTATTTCTGTTTCTTTTTTGTGTTTCTTTTCCTTTTTTCTTTTTCTGTTTTTTTTTTTTTTTTTTTTTTTGTCCCATTCTGATGTTGCCTTCGTTGTTATAACCTCTAGACTACATATTTTAGAAGGTTCTAATTGATCAAAACTTAAACTTATTTTAAAAAGATTATTTTTTGAAATTTGAGAATATTTTGAGGAGTTTTTTGAACAACATTTTTTGAGAGACTAGGTTAACTATTTTTTTTTTCTTTTTTTTTCTTTTTTTTTCTTTTTTTCTTTATACATTTTATCATTATTTTTTTCTTTTATTTGAAATTTTTCTTTTTAAATACAGTATTGTTTGATTTGTTTTCCCTATCTTTATTGTTTAGTGTGTCTATATTTGGTTATCTAAGAGTTTGTTGTAGTTTATGTTATTTTTTTATTTTGTTTTGTTTTGTTTTTGTTGTTAATTTTTTTGTTTTATACTTTTCTGATCACAATGAGTAACATATATGACGTGCTCGGCATTAATGCTCGGCATTAATGTTGAAAAAATAAAAACAAAAAAGAAAGAAAGAGAAAGAAAAAACAAAAAGGAATTAAATTTTTTAAAAGAAAATGACAATCTCTATTCTCTTCCTGCATCTTCCAAACCGTCATCAGTAAGTTTTGTCTTTTTCTGTCAACATTTCATCTCATTTTGTCAAATCTCGTCTCGTTTTATCACATTTCTTGTTGTGCCGTGTCGTGTTGTGTCATGTTGTATCGTGTTGTCTCATCTTGTCTTATGATATCCTGCCTTATCTCATGTAGTTTTATGTTTCTTTTATATTTTGTTTTAGTTGATTGTCTCTCCATTCCTTATACTAACTTATATGTTCCTTATTTGTATCTTTTTCTTCCTTTCTTTACTTTTGTAGACAAACAACAAGAATGTGAGTATTTGGCGCATCGTTTCTTTTCGAAACAAATGTCGAGATGATGGTTTGATATTTCGAAGATGGAAAAAGATAGGATATAAAAATGAAAAGAAAACATTTAATGAAAACATAATAGAAGTAGATGAATCATTTGAACGATTTAACAAAAAAGTACATATAATAAAATATGATGATGAATTTTATAAAAATGAAATAGAACCTTTAGATGAAAATTGGACAAAAGAAGAAACGGATTATCTTTTTGACTTGTTTTACCAATATGATTGTAATTTTATTGTCCTTCATGATATATATGATGCTAAATATAACAGAAGTTTAGAAGAAATTAAAAATCGATATTATAGTGTATGTAAAAAAATTATAGAACATTCATATGATGAGAAAATAAAAATAGAAGAATCAAAAAAAGTAAAAAATACGAGTGAGATTTTAAAATTAAAAGAAGAAAAAGCCAAACACCCTTTTATTAGACATAGCTATAATATGGAAGCAGATTTAGAAAGAAAAAAAAACACTTCATAAAACTTATACTATTTCAAAAAAAGATCGAATGTTAGAAGAAATAGCAGTAGAAAATATCAAAAAATTTGAAGACAAGATTAAAAATGAATTGAAAAAAGCCTCCGAAATGAGAAAAATGAAAAAGAAATTTGAACTCACCAATGAAGAAATCATTCCGGTACAACACAAAAAAAAAAAAAAAAAAAAAAAAATGTGTACTTCTTTATATCTATATCTATCTATCTATATATATATATATATATATATGTATATAATATATGTATGTATCTACATGTTTGTTTTTTTCTTTTTCTTTTGTATCGGATGAATTTTATTTCAGATAAACCGAATAGACGAAGATGAGACCGATGACAAATATATATACAGTGCTCGACACTATTTTCAAAAAATGAAAATTGGTTTTTCGGAACAAGATCCTATAGATGTTTTTTTAAAAGAAGAAGGAGTTGCACCTCCAGATGTATATACTGAAAACATATGTTTTGTTTATAGGTATGTTTATTTTATGCTCATATATTTTCTTTTCATCTTTTCATCTGTTCTCTTCTCTTCTCATAACATTTCTTCCTTTTTATTGTTAATACATATGATATATTTTGGTTTATATTTTAACGGTTTAGTTTTGTTATATCTATATTTTATCTTTGAAAGAAAAAAAATTTTTAAGTTGAAAGTTCGTTCCCAGACTAACTCGATTGGAGGACTCTTTGGTCTGTCGAGTAGTTGTTTTATCGATTGGTTGGTTTATCAATTGGTTAGTTTATTAATTGGTTGGTTTATCAATTGGTTAGTTTATTAATTGGTTGGTTTATCAATTGGTTAGTTTATTAATTGGTTGGTTTATCAATTGGTTGATTTGTGGAAAATATAAAATAAGACAAGAAAAATCGTTATGTGGAGTCAAAGAAAGTTAAAGAAAATTTATTGTCTAATTATATTATGTTTTTTTTTGTGTTATGTTTTTTTTCTATATTACATATTATATTAGATATTAAATTATATTTTATTATATATGCCTCATTCCTCATTTTCCATTCTTTATTTTCTGTTTTCTATTTTCTCTTTCCCATTTCTCGGTTCATAGTGTCTTAAGAACTGATGTGGCAATTCTTTTAAATTTGAGAAAGAAAGTACAGAAATTAAGACAGGTAATGTTATTATAAAAAGAGAAAAAAGAAAAAAAACGGACAAGAGAAAGACATGAGAAAGACAAAAGAAAGACAAGAGAAAGACAAAAGAGAGACAAGAGAGAGGCAAAAGAAAGACAAAAGAAAGATAACAGACAAATTGTGAAAGTGTCACTTTGGTATTTCGAATTCATCTTCCCTATATCCTAAATATATATATATATATATATATATATATATATATATATACATATACATTATATACATATGTATATATAATCTATGTGTTACCATTTCTGTTTGTAATTGGAAAATGAAAATAACATATGACATTATTATATTTATCAAGTTTTTTTTTTTTTTTTTTACTTTTAAAAATTAATTCCTTTTAACTTATGAATTTCAAAAGTTTCAAAACGTGTAGTATTTATGAAGTATTTTTGTTTTATATATTTATATTATATTTTATCTGAACTACACGTGTAGTAAATCTGAATTCAAATTTTAATGTGAATTTAAATAGGAATAGAAATAGGAATAGAAACAAAAAATTTTCTTAACTATCTTTTTCAGGAGAAGGAATTTTGGAACAAACAAATTGAAACTCTAGAAAAAGAATGTCAAAAAAGTAATTTAACACCAAAGAAAGAGGGAAAGGAAAAAGAAACAGATAAAAATAAAGATAAGGATAAAGAAGAACATAAAGAAGAAGATAAAACAGAAGAAAAGGATACAGAAAAGGAAACAGAAAAGGAAACAGAAAAGGAAACAGAAAAGAAATTGACAAGGAAAAATCAACCGAAAAAGAAAATGATATACGCTCCAAAGATAAAAATGAAAAAGAAACAAAAACAGATACAGAAAAAAATAGAAAAATAAAGAAAGAAACGGAAAAAGAAATAGAAAAAGAAATAGAAAAAGAAAATGGTCCAGAAAATAAAAAAAAAGAAACGGGTAACAAAGTTTCTTCTACAGAACTGATAAAGAAGGCGGGTGCTGATGTTTGATCAAACAAATGTATCTCTTATTGTTTTTTATTTTCTCTAGTAACCGTTTTTTATATTTTTGTTATTATCTTTTTATCATCTTGTTATTATCTTATTTCCTATTTTTTTATTTTTTTTATTTTTATATTTTCCCATCCCTATTTTTTTGTTTCCCCTGCTTCCCATATTTTTCATGTTTTCCATTTTCAAATGCTCAAATTATTTACAATTCCAATGTCAAATTCAAATTCACATTCAATTTCAGTTTTAATTTTCAATTAAATACCAACTTATTTCATTTGTTGTTGGTTTCTATTTTTGTTTCGCGATTAAAACTTTTTAACAAAAATAATAAATTTTAATTTGTAACCACTTGGACGTAATATCACATAAAAGTAACGACGTCGATGTATTCACACGGAGAAAAAAGTGTACACATATATAAACATATATAATAAACATATATAATAAACACATATATAAACATATATAATAAACATGAACAACCATGAACAAATGAGTCAGTTAATGAGTTAGTGAGCTAGACAGTTAGTGAGTGTTGATAAATGTAAACAAGTGAGCATTTAAAAATGAGAAAGAGCAAAAGACAAAATATAAATTAATGTAAGATGTAAGGAAACAAATGAAACTAGTAAAAAGTAGTAAAAGAATATGTGAAAAAGTGGAAGTGTCTAAAAAAAAAAAAAAAAAATACAAAAAAAAAAAAAAAAAAAAAATGCATGAAGAAAAACGATGAATGAGTTGAACACATTTTTCGGATTCTACTCCAAATAATGTTTCGGTTAAACATTAAACTATATCTATCTATATATATTTATCTATATATATATCTATATATCTATCTATATATATATGTCTATATATCTATATATATAACAGAAGAACAAAATAAAGATAATATAAACATATCGACGTTTTTGTTATATACGTTTTTGTTATATACAGGTAAACAAAGCAAACGAACGAATAAACATGTAACAGAATAAAAAGAAAAAGAAAGAAAGAAAGAAAGAAAGGTTGAGAATGAGAATTGTAATTGAAATTGGAAAGGGAAGGGAAGGAAAAAAAAAAATAAAATAAAATAGCAGAAATCATATCTAAAGTAAACAGGTGTGTGTATTAAAAATATTGATCCTAAGGTACTGATCAGGATGCAGCTGAAAGGAAAATTTAAAGAAGAAAGTTTGGATCCATTTTCAAATGTATTAAAAGGATTGAATGATTTTTCCACATTTGCAAAAGAAAATGAATTAATATGTTTTCGTTTTTATAAAGATTATTTATATATAAGTGGAAATGCGCCAAAAAATCTGGAAATCGCAGTTACCATTAAAGTGACGGACTTATTTCATGAAGATTTTGTTATCAAAACAAAAGTGAAAGATAACGAACTGATTTTTTTAGTCTATGTATATCAATTGTATGATATTTTCGAAATATTGGAAAAAACACACAAGTCACAATAGAACTTATTGAAAAAAATGGCATCGGAATATTGGCTTTTGAACAATATTGTAATTTAACAGAAGCTTTTAAAAAAATCGAGTGTGGAATAGAAATTATAAATCCCATTTTTTCAGGACTTTCCAAAAGATCACAAGTTACCAAAAATTCAGTTACTGTAACATGTAAACTAAAAAAGTGTTGTAAAATTTTAAAAGCTTATACAAAAATATATACAAAAAAAGTAATACTCGATGTAGTAGGAAATGAAAAAAATTGCGACATTATTTTTAAAACAAATTGCTCTATAAGTAAACATGTTACCATTTTAAGAGGGAACCGTGTTTTAAGAAAAGGGGACAAAAAACAACTACTCAAATTCCAATCTCAGCAATTACAGTCCCCATCGGATGATGAGGGGGGTAACAAACATTTAGCAGGAGAAGAAAAGGAAACAGAAGAAGAAAAAGAAGAAACACAAGAAAAAGAAGAAGAAATAGAGAATCCAAAAGATATCAAGCGAGAGAAAAAAAAATATAATCATTTCAGTGAAAAAGAAGAAGAAGAAAAAGAAAAAGAAAAAGAAGATCAATTAAATCGTAGTAGAAAAAATACAAAGATTGTAAAGGCAAAGAGGAAAAGAGAACAAATAAAGCAAGAAGGAAATACGGACAGTGACGAAAGTGATAATAGCGATGAAAACAAAATACATATATCTAGGGTTTTATATAAAAAAAAATTATTGGCAGCATTAATGATTTTAAACGATTGCAGGAGTAATAAGGAAGACACGGGAATTTTCAAATTTATAATTCCATATACAAAATGTTGGATTGCGTTAAATTTGAGTAAATTTGAAACATCTGGAAGTTGGGAAGTAGAAGTTATAGTAACGGATGTATATGTTTAAAACATGTAGCACACCGGCACACACATATATATATATATTAAGAATGAGAGAAATAAAAAGAAATAAAAAGAGGAAGAGGTATAGGCATAGTAAGACAAAAAGAAAACAATGGTACAAATGTTTTTATTGAAATAATTTGTCTCGATTGATTTTATATGTATTGATTGATTCATTCCTTTTATTTTTGAAATATTTCTGACATATTCTCATTTCTTCAGTCTTAAATTTTTTCTGATTTTCTCTCTTTATTTAGCAGGGATTGTCTTTTTTTTTTATATATATTTTGTTTTCCCTTTTTTTTTTTTTTTATAATAAACTTTTCAACATTTTAAAAAAAGAAATAGTCAAGTTACTCTACACTATTTTAATTTAACATTCTTTTAACATTTAGCCTTCTTTTTCCATTTTCTTTTTTTATTTCTTTTTTTTTATTTCATTTTCCGTTCCCTTTTTTTATGTTTTAGTTCTTTTCGATTCTACAGCAGACAATACACAAATGACATATATCAAAACATATATACATGGTGGATATAGCAACATATAGTGAAATCAAATGAATAAGTAGGTCTAACTATATTGATTGTAAACACCAAGGTAGTAAGAGAGACATTTTGGTTTAATGAACATGATGAAACGTTAATGAAGGGGTAATAAGAAAATAAAAAAAAATACGAAAATGAGAAAATGAAAAAATAAAAAAATAAAAAAAACATATATTGTATAATGTGTTATTGATTTTTTAACACAAAACATTAACATACAAGACAGAAAGAAAGAAAACTATATATAAAGAGAAAAATATATAGAAAGACAAACATAGAGATGTAGAACAAGAAGTAGCTAATTTAGATGCTATATGTGTGATGTTATATTTTTGATATTCTGTTTCTAAGTAATCTTCCTGAGAAGATGAAAAAAAGTACACAACACAGAAATAAAGCTATATATAAATAAAAAATACACAAACAAAGATTGATAAACAACTAAATCTTGTGTAGCAAAGTAAAGTGAATAATCGTAAACAGCATGAAATAAAGAGGCAGAAAAGAAAGCACATATATAACCTGAACAGTGTAATTTCCCTGAAAAAAAAAAAAAAAAAAAAAAAAAAAACAGAAAAAAAAGAAAGAAAGAGAGTAACAAAATGAATTAGAAGAAAGAAAAAAAATGAAATAAAAAAGATGAAAGAAAAACGAAATGTGTATGAAATTTTTTTATATTTTTGTCATTTAAAAAAAACACTAAGGTGAAATTAATAGTTTATTTCATTAATTATATGTGTCAAAAGATTTCGATGCATGGCCCCTTGATAAATAGCTTATAAAAAATTTACAGATTAACATATTTTCATTCCTTTTATACACATCTTTTGTTTTATATATATATATATTTTTATACTGTGCTCTGTATTCTGTCTTTTTATCTTTACGTTCACTTGTACCTTTATTATCTCTTTTACTACTTGTAATGTATGTAAACAGGTTATATGAGGATATTCCAGAACAACAGAGATGGAATGAAACACATATTAAATTGCTGTTGAAAACAGAGAAGAAAAAAAAAAAAAAAAAAAATAGATTTTTTTTATAACTACCTAATTAGATAACATTATAACTATAAGCAAAACATATATTGGTCTAATTGACGTTTTTTTTTTTTTTATATCCATTTGTTAAAAGTAGTGTACCGTAAAATTAATATGGACAGATAATGTTCCTTACTGTTGCTAAAAGCATATATTAAATTCTCAGTACTCGAAAACCTAGAAAAAAATATCAAAAATGAAACTTTATCAAAAATCAAACTTTATCAAAAATGAAACGTCATCAAAAATGAAACTTTAAAGAGAAAGATGGATTATTAAAATACAAATAAAGAGCAATACTGGAAAAACGAAAAAGTGAAAAATAGAAACAGAAATAAAAAAACTACTGTAGAAATATAATACAAAAAGATGAAATACATACATATAAATATATATATATTTATATATACATATATAAATAGGTGTCAATTTTTAAGTTACCCGGCGGCGGCACATAAAGAAAAAAACATAAATTCTAAAATATCTTTAACAGGAATATATTTCATTCGACATGTCTGTCGGGCCTGATTTTCCCTTTTTTCTGTTTCTCCATTCTCCAAATCAAGCATATATGTACTGCTATCAACAAAACTCATTTCTGTGTAATCATTTTCTTTTTTTGTCTGGATCTGAAGAAACGATAGTGGAATAGCTTTACAGAATTCCTCTACATAACCAATTATGAAGAAAAAATCTAATACGAAAAAAGAATATGAAAAAAGAAAAGGAAAAGGAAAAATATTACATGAAATATTTCATGAGGAAAAAAAATGAGGATCAAGAGAAACCAAAAGTCGTTGGAGTCCAATTTTTATATGTATAAAAGTTTTTAAGAAAAACACAACAAAAAAAATAAAAAAATAAATAATAATGTTAATCACATCGATGTGTATTTTAACTATTTCTCTTAATTCTTAAACTTACAAAAAAATAAAACTATAGAACAAAAAAACAAAATGATTTCTTGTCCTGAAGCTGTTGTACAGTTAGTAAAAATGTTTACAAATAAATAGGTTAACAAATGTTCAAAACAGAGAGTAATAATCGCTGACAAAACAGCACCATATAAAAATGTTTCGACTGTGTGAATAAATACAACTGGCTTTTTTAAAATTCTGCCGAATCTGTAATTAGGAAAGAAAAGAAAAGAAAAAAAAAAAAAAAAAAAAAAATTGTATAAATATATGATAGATACACATATTATTACATTTTTTTTTTTTTTTTTTTCGACAAAAATGAAGCTGTTCCAAATGGTTATATATGGATCTAACAGTATTTTTTATGCTATTCTATTCGATTCATTTTTTTTTTTTTTTTTTTAATTTCCTTTCTTACATATATAAATATAAGCAGCTAGGAAGATAACAAAAGCTACAAATAACTAATCCTTGTGTCCCATGTATCCGGTAAGATATACCTTAAAATAAAAGTTTGTAATTTTAAGTATATAAAAATAGGTATGTATATGTATATAATGTATATTATGGTTTATATATTTAAGCTTTATTTTATCACAGTTTCTAATTTGGAATTAAGATAATACCCATTAAAACAGCTACAGATAATACACAATATACTAGCCTAGTTAATTCAGCAAAACGAGAAGATGTTGTTACTTTCTTTTTTGTTTCTTCTAAACGGTCGTCATTTTCCTACAAAATTCACAACAGCATTAACAAGATTGTTAACAAGATCGATTTAGAGAAAAAAAAAAAAAAAAAATTCGATTTATTCTATTTTTTAAATTATATAGATCTTCTAGAAATACATAGTTATCCTATAATTTTTTTGTATTTAATATTTTATTCAGTATTAGAGACAGTATTGTTTTATGCCTCTAGTATTTATAATAATTGGCTTCTAAAATAAATGACTATATAAACACACAACCGTATTTACTTTTATGGAAATGCAACATAAACATTATATGTACAAATGTTATATATTTATATAAACAGATTGATGAATATATACATATATATATATATAGATAAATAAATATATAAATAAATATAAATGAATCTAATTGTATATGCATAAGATAACAAATGAGGATTATATTATTTTCATCAGAAAAAACAAAATAACAAAATAAGAAAAAAACAAAAATACAAAGAAATTATCTCATATTGTATTGAATACTTAAAGGGAATTAAGCAGATTAAGAAAAAAAAAAAAAAAAAAAAAAAACGGATATAAACACATACTAGTCGTTCGTAAGGCATGTTAAAATAGTTCCAGTTATTATTTCTTCCGTTTTATTATATGTCCTTTTCCTCTTTTTCTAGAAATTTAATTCCACTTATATCCATAAATTAAATTATTTCGGTTGAAAGGGAAGAGAGGGGAGGAAAAGGAGTTATAATAGGACCAGGTTTTTTAAAGAAAAGTGTCAGATTTTCTTTTTTTCCTTTTAAACAAACATTTTCAAAAATGTGAACAAGCAAATAAACATAAAAGGAAAACATATTAAGATTCTTAAATTAAGATTATGAAATTAAGATTATTAAATTAAGATTATTAAATTAAGATTATGAAATTAAAATTCTAATTGTTTAATTATTATTCCATTAGGATGAAATATAGACTTGATATTTATAAAGCAATTAAGCGAAGATATAAATACTTTTAAGGTGAACATGTCTTCAGTTAAAAAAAAAAAAAAAAAAAAAAAAA
Organism: Setophaga petechia; assembly: GCA_024362935.1. Lineage (NCBI taxonomy): Eukaryota > Metazoa > Chordata > Aves > Passeriformes > Parulidae > Setophaga > Setophaga petechia. The sequence continues at coordinate 26,832 of JANCRA010000473.1, forward strand.
AGGAAAAAAAGAAGAAAAAAACGGAACTTGTGTCTTTTGAAGGATTTAGTATTTTTCAGAAAGAAAAAAATAAAGAGAAAAAAAAAAAAAAAAAAATAGAATACAAAACAAAATAATAAATAGAACCTCCTATATATTTGAAATAGCCAAAAAAAAATTGTTTTATTCTCTAATAAGAAAAAAAAAAAAAATGTTTTTTTTTTTTTTTTTTTTGGTGTTTTTTGTTGAAAAGGAAATAGCTGTTAGTACTAGTTATACTGAAACAAGTGGAAAATTAAATATTGTTATGGACCATTTTGTACATTTGTTATGTTGTAATTTAAAAAAAAAAAAAGGGGTTTCGAAAATTGGATAAATAGACCATAGTAATATATATATATATATATATATGTATATATTGTCCTTTTATATTTTTTCTTTATTTTTTTTTTTTTTGAAACCTTTTTTTAATCATTTTTTGAATATTTGTTTTTTCTTAGTTTATCACTTCTTATCATAAATAGAAATAGGTAAAAAAGAAATTAAAATTGAAAATCCAAAATGAAAAATGGAAAACCGAAATTTGAAAAAAAACTGTATTGCATATTACCTTATATAGTTTATGCAAATTTTCAAAACTTATATTTTATGAATCTTATAAAAATAACAACAAACCAGGAAATAAAAAAGTGAAAGAGTGTTTATTTTATAAAAATATATAATTTCGAAATTTATATATATCTGCCTATTCTTAAAAATTTCATTAATATATTTACAACGACACTCTATAAAATGAAAATTGTTTTTTAAACAAAAAAATTTTAAAACTAAAAAAAAATTAAATAAAATAAAAATTCTAATTAAACGGGAACCAACCTTTTCCCTTATTACAAAAAAAAAAAAAAAAAAAAAAAATGTAAAGTGCACTAGTATAAAATACTAGTATAGAATATTAATATAAAATAAATCTGAATATTAACAAGTTCAAGAATCTTCTTATTTGTTGTTGCATTTTTTTTTTTATTATTAATCGACGGTTATTATATTTTGTTTCAATTTCCCAATAATATGTAAAATGAATATTTTTATCATTTTTTTTTTTTTTTTTTTTTTTCTCTTTTCATCACAATTGTAAAGTACCCCTTTTTAACAAATAACAAAAACAAAAACAATTTCATATTTTTTAGAAGGTTAATAATTTATAAAATATAAAAATATTTTAAAGAAAAAGAAATTTAATAAACATTATTTTAATTTTTCTAATATTTTTACACATACGCAACATACATGTGTATTATATATATGTATATATATATGTATATATATATATATATATATATATGCATAATAGTTTGAACTTAGCTAGATATTGTTTTTTCTTCTTTTCATCTGGTCATTAGCTATTTTCTTTTTGTTTTATTACTATATCCTTTTTTTCACTATTTAAATAATGAATGCGTGCAAAGAAAATTCATTACATTAATAGTTACTACGTTTATAATAATAACATAATTCAAATAATTTAATAAATGTTATAAAGATGTTAAAACACAAAAAATGTTAAAACACAAAAAATGTTAAAACACAAAAAATGTTAAAACACAAAAAATGTTAAAACACAAAAAATGTTAAAACACAAAAAATGTTAAAACACAAAAAATGTTAAAACACGAAAAATGTTGAACATTTGAAAAAAACGAAAAAGGAAAGAAATGAAAAGAAAGGAAAAGAAAGGAAAGGAAAGGAAATAAAGAAGAAAAGAAAGGAAGAAAGGAATGTATTTCGTTCTAATAAAAAAGAAAAACGTTTTATTAATTGTAAAACAGCTGTATAAACGTTCAAAAAAAAAAAAAAAAAAAAAAAATATATATATATATATAGTTACAGTAATGAGGTAGGAATCATTTATTTTTTATTTATCTATTTTTATTTTATTTTCTAATAAACAGTTGTTAAAATAGAATGTAACATAACATAATGAACTGAATGATAAATAAAAGTTTTATAAAAATATCCAGAGAAAAATGTTACCATATTTACAGTTTTTTTTTTTAAATTACAAAAGAAAACCTCCCAAATCGAAAAATATCAGAACATAAAAACATCAAAAATGTCCAATGCAATAAATAAATAAAAAAAGTAAAATTAAAAAAAGATTATAATATTTACATTATCTATAAACTTAAGGTTATACGTATGTATATTTATATATATATTTATACATATATCTACAGATGCGTCAAGGTAACAACACACAGTTTTGGTTTTTCTTCCTTTTTCTATTTTATTTTAAAATTTACTGATAATTTGAAATACACTTTTGTTACTTCAAAAGCACATATTTTATATATATACTTATATAAAAAATATATAAATAATATGATTATTTAATAAATAAAATATCAATAAAGAAATAAGAAGTACGATATATATATGTATATATATATATAATACATATATAATACATATATAATTTTTTTTTTTTATATATTTATTTGGTTGTGCTTTATGGGCACAATAATGAAGTACATATATATTAATGTACAAAATAAGACAAAAATAAATGTAACATATTAAAAAATAAGATTAATATAATATTTAAAAAAAAGGACTAAATTCAATGTAAAACCAAAAAAAAAAAAAAAAAAAAAGGGGGAAAAGAAAGAAAAAAAAAAAAAAGAAAATGAGGAGACGAAATAAAAACATTACAGGCAACTGATCTGGAAAAAAAAAAAAAAAAAAAAAAAAAATGTTTATTATTACAATAATATGTATATTTTAACGAATATGTACAAAAATATCTTACCAGCTTATATAAGTTATGAGTAGATGAGCAACAAACCTTAAACGTGGAAAGAAAAAATAGTTTAAGAAGAAATAAAAGAAAACTGTAAAAAGTGTAAATAACTTATTGTGATTAATGTTTATTTATTTTTTTTATTTTTTTATATATATATTTCATATACTTATTTATTTTATTTGTATATTCATTTTTATTTATGTATTTATTACTAATGTTTTTATTTCTTATAATTGAAGTTTTAAAACATCTATATAATAATAATTTTTTTTTTTTTTTTTGGCTATTGAAATATAAACCATATTACAACAAAATATATTACTAATATACCATATTAAAAAATAAACTATATTGAAAAGTAAACTATGCTGAAATATATTATATTGAAGAAATATATTATACTGAAGAAATAGACTATATTGAAAAAACATACTATATTGATATAGATTATATATTTATATAAATTATATATTTATATAGATTATATATTTATATAGATTATATATTGAAGAAATAGACTAAATTAAAATAGACAGTTTTGTTCAAATTGTTTTCATTTTTTTTTTCATTTTTCATCATTTTTTTTTTTTTTTTTTTTGATTGAGAAGGGTTTTCAAACTTTAAAAAAAAAAAAAACGAACATTGTAAAATGGGTATATTTGTTAAATTAAATGAAAATGTTTACTCCAACTTAAGAACATACATTTATAAAAGTAGTGGTGGTTCTATTCTTGATAGATTTTTTAATGTTTATTGGAGTTGTTGTGTAAAAATTGTTCCACGGGTAATTAATAAATAGGAAATAAAAGAAAGTAGAAGATATAAAGTAGTAAAAAAGAAGAAGAAGAAAAAGAAGAAAACAAAAAAAAAAAAAAACGTTGAATAGGAAATATTACAAAGACATTGGATTATGTTTTTCATTTCTTTTGTTCTGTTCTGTTTTGTTCTACTTTTCTCATCTTTTCTCTTCTTTTCTTTTGTTTGCTTTTATTTTTTATTTTTAATCCTATAAATTATTGTTCACACTGTTTTTGTAAATAAAATGAAATATATGAAAAAATTTTCTTTTCTTTTATTTTGTTTTACTTTATTTTTTTTTTTAGTCAATAAGTGCTAACTTCTTAACGTTAGCAGGATTTTTATGTTCGACTATAGCCTTTTTTCTTTTGTATATTTTTGGATCTGTGGATAAGAAAGATAGTAACGATTATGTGTTTATATACATAAGTATCTTTCTCTTCTTATACCAGGTAGGAATTATTTTCTGTCTAATTTATTTTTATATCTGTTATATCTTAACTTTTTTTTTTTTTTTTTTTTTTTTTTTTCTTCTTCTTTTTGTGTTGTTTTATTTTTCCTTTTCTTTTTTTCTTCTTATCTTTTCTGTTCTTTTTCATTTGGACAGACACTTGATGCGATTGATGGAAAACAAGCTAGGAGAACTAACACTAGTTCTCCTCTTGGTCAATTATTTGACCATGGATGTGATTCGATAACATCGGTAACATTTACGTTTTTTTTTTTTTTTTTTTTTCTTATTTTGTTTGGAATGTATATTAAGTTTATAGTATTTTATATATACATATATATATACATATATATATATATATATATATGTTTCATTTTTTTTTATCCTTTTCTTTTTTATTATAGTCTTTGTTTATCTTCATAGTTGGAAAAGCAGCTGATATCCCCAAAGGAGTCATTTTTTATTGTCTACTGGCTGGTGTTCAATTACAAACTTATTTGTTTTCATGGATGGAACATCATACACAAGTATACAACACAACCATGGGAAGTTTTGGTATAACAGAAGCTCAAGTTTTGGTAAGAAATTAAAAAGAAAAAAGAAAAAGAAAAAGAAAAAAAAAATGCTTAAAGTTCCATTAAAAGTTCCATTAAAAATTCCAATATATATGTATATATGTTTTTTTTTTTTTTTTTTTTTTTTTATATTTCTTATTTTTCTTCCTTTTAGGTTATTTCTTTATGTTTGTTTCGAGGATTTGCTGGTGTCGATAAGTTTAATCTTAAAATATATGATTTTATACCAAAACAAAACAGGTTTAAGAAAAAGAAGAATAGATTGACTATAAATGGATATTTATAATATCTTTTCTTTATGGGTTTTTATATTTTCATTGTTCATTTTTCATTTTTTATCTTTCACTTGATGATGATGATGTGTGTGTGTTTTTTTTTTTTTTTTTTTTTTATTGTTTATATTATTTTTATATTTGAGACTTATATGTTTTTACTTTTCTTTACTCCCAAATTTTTAGACATTCGATGATTAGTGGACTTTTACATTTGAAGTCAAAATATGTTGTACTTATCGGAGCTTGTTTTTTGTAATATTGGAGGGAAATAAAAAAAGAAAAAAAGAAAAAAAGAAAAAAGAAAGTAGAGAAAAGAAAATAGAAAAAAAGAGAAAAGAAAAAGGGAGAAAAAAGATAGGAAAAAAAAAAATTGTAACATAATTATAGAGTTTATATCATATATGAATGTTATTTTTGTTTGATCTTATAATACTTTTATTTATTTAATTATATGTTTATTTATTTGTGTATTTTTTTTTTTTTTTTTTTATTGTTTAATTTTTTCATTATTCATTTTTGATTTATTTTAATTTTATCATTTACTTTTTTTTTTTTTTCTCTTTTTTTTTATAAATCTTTTTTTTTAAATTCTCTTAATAGTGTTCTAATGTCATTGAGTAGAAGTGTATACAGAGGTGTTCTAAGCGCAAAGAAGAAAAGGGAAGCTTCATGTAAGATAATAAAAATGATATAATTAAAAATGATATAATTAAAAATGATATAATTAAAAATAATATAAATAATAATAATATTAGGACTTTATTGATTTTACTGACTGTTTTCATTTCATTGAATTTAATGAAATGTGATGAAAATATAAAGAAGAAAATAAAGTATGTTAAGATATGATTTATAATAATTTGTAGAAATGAAATAAAATACATATAATATATATATATATATATATATATATGAAACAACATTTTAATAAATCTGTTATTATTATTATTATTTGATTTTTTTTACAGCACAAATAACAATGTTTATGGTATTCCTAAGTATACAATATTACTTGTTTCAATCAGGTAAAGAAATAATAAATGAAATGACAGTTTTTATAATTATAGTTATAATTATAGTTATAGTGACAATGATAGTAACACATAAATAAGAAACATATAATATACTCATCTCTTTTTTTTTTTTTTTTTTTTTTTCATTCTTTCTTTCTTTTTAGTACTCTTAGAAAAATATGAACAATTATGTTTTCTAATAATATCCCTTTATTCTAGTGTGTATATTTTACACATGAATTTGTCAAATGTTTTAAAGGTACTTTCTCTTTATACATATATATATATATATATATATATATATATATATATATATACATATGCATATGATATGTTGAAAATTATTTATTAAGAATTCTTTATTTCTTTCTTTTTTTTTTTTTTTTTTTGTTTATTTTTATATATATAAATAATTTTTTAAAATATAATAAATTTTGTATTATATTTTTTTTTTTGATATTCTTATGTTTCTATATGTGTTAACATTTACATTGATGTATATTATTATTATTATTATTATTATTATTATTATTATGTCATGTTTTTTATGCTATATATTATATTATTATATATACATTTTTTTTATTTGTTTTTTTCTTTTTTCTTTTTTCATATTCGTTATTCCTTTTTCCTTTTTCCTTTTTTCTTTTTTCTTTTTCCTTTCTCTTTTTTTTTTTTGTTTTATTTTTATTTTTACTCTTTATAATTTCTTTTGTCTTTGTTCCTTTACAGGTTAAGATGCAGTTACTCCCATTTCCAATAATGATATATTATATGTGTATTTTTATTTTATTTTTAAAACAGTTAAATCATTCGAAAATTAATAGATATGTTGAAATTAAAGATATATATTTGCTTTGTTTTATGTTAATCTTTATTATAATATATTTATATGATTATGCTAGTACTATAATTACAAATGTTTGCAAAGAGCTTAATATTAATTTTTTGTTTAATAGAAAAGAAAAGAAAAAAGAAAAAACAAAATAAAGAAATTGAACAAATTAAACAAATTGAACAAATTAAACAAATTGAACAAATTAAACAAATTGAACAAATTAAACAAATTGAACAAATTAAACAAATTGAACAAATTAAACAAATTAAACAAATTAAACAAATTGAACAAATTAAACAAATTGAACAAATTAAACAAATTAAATTGAACAAATTAAATTGAACAAATTAAATTGAACAAATTAAATTGAACAAATTCTCTACATAAAAAATTAAAAATAAAAAAGCAGGAAATAGAGAGAAGTAACAGATAACGAAAAAAAAAAAAAAAAAAAAATAACAAATGAAACATTATTTGACATACTAATATTTATAATAACATAAAGATGTTAAATTTTTTTGATTTTTTTTTTTTTTTTCGTTTTTCGTAACTTCATATAGTTATTTAAACTAGTATTTTACATCTACTACGTATAACATTGTAACTTGTATATCATATCATTGTGTAGAATAAAAAAGTACTTTATCATTTAATTAAATTGGGTAATATATATATACATCTGTTGTTTCGTAATTTTTTATTTTGACTTTTTATAACAACTCAGTTCTAATAAACATATTTCATATGTATTTTTAACGAATAATAAAATTTCATCTTTTTTTTTTTTTTTTTTTTTCCTTTTTTTTGTTTTCTTAAATCTTTGTTTCATTGTGTATCTAACTTATTTTTAACATTATCATTTTTTTTTTAATATTTTGGTAATTAAAAAATTTGCAGTTTTGGAACATTTATAGAATTTTAAAAATTCTTTTTAAAAAAATAAGAGGAGGAAAATTTGTGCTACCACTCATATAATGAAATAACATATTACTATATAGAATTAGTTGACAACTTACAACTGACAACTGGTATTCCAATTGTAGCTAACTTATATGGTTGCAGAAAAACGTACATTTTTATTATGTTTTGCTTTCTCCTCATTTTACGTTTTAATTTTGATTTTGGTTACCATTTTTCTCTTTTTAGAACCTTTAGAAAGCAACAAATTCAATAGAATCTTTTACAAATGAAATTTTACAAAAGAAATTTTACAAAAGAAATTTTACAAAAGAAATTTTACAAATGGAAGGAAACATTGGTTTCACTATCAGCGAAGTGACGCATTAATATTGTCATGTTGTCAAGAGACTAAAGATGTGAAATAATTTGTTCTCTTTTTTTTTTTTTTTTTTTTTTTTCTACAAATTCATCAGAAATGAGAATATAAGAAAATAAAAGAATATAAAGTAAAACAATTAAATGGTAAAACTATGCAAAAATAATAAAAAATTTATACAATTAATGCTTCCAAATTAAAAAAGTGTCTTTATAAAAAAAAAAATGTTGAAAGATATTAAAAAGATATATTAAACTAAGCATCGCATCGTAAAAAAAAAAAAAAAAAAAAAAAAAGAATTTTTTTTAACTAAAAATATAATGTGTAAATGAAAAAAAACTCCTTAAAAATAAAGAAAACAAAATGAAAAAAAAAAAATAAAAGAAAAGAGAAAAAAGGAAAACGTATAAAGGAAATTCAGAAAGAAAATAAATATACCATTACATCTATAAAAACATATATATATATATATATATATATATATATGTTTAATAAAAGTAAAAAAAAAAATAAAAATATAAAAATAAAAGAAAGCTTCAAAAGGTATCCCATAATTTAATAGGCTATATCCCCTTTATCAGTTTTATTTACCAATGAGATCGATTTCACAAATATTATATCATGCACATATGAATAATATAGAAAAAAAAAAAAAAAAAAAAGAGGAATAAAAATTGGAAAAACGTTGTTAATAAATATTGTTTGCATTTTATTTACGTTTTATTTTTAATTTACATTTGAAAAAAGAAAAAAAAACAAATACATAAAATTCCTCACGATACCATTATATATAAAAAAATATATAAATTCTCTGAGCTTAATTCTTCAGTAAAAAAAAAAAAAAGCCCGTACGTTTCTTCTAATATTATTTCCTTAAAATATTTTTTTCATTTCTCACTTTATAATATTATTTATCAATCTACTTATTCGATTCCTCATTCCCTTTTCAAAAATACATAATATGTAAAACAAACACATTTTAAAAAAAAAATGTGTGACACAAAAAAAACTCTTCCGATGGTTCTAATTCAATTCATAAATGAAATGTGTTACGTTTCGTTCTTCTTTTTATAGATGACATTTTGTGTCACCATCGTCGTCGTCGTCGTCTTCGATGTCATCTTCTTTTTATTCTTATTTTGTTATTATCCTTTCATTTCCTTCTTTTGTTTTAGCATTTCATTTATTCCTTCGTTTTATCTTCCTCATTTACAACTTCTTCTTTTCCATTTCCATTTTCTTCTTTCACGTCACCTAACTTTTTTCCGTCATTTGTTTTTTCTTTATCACTTTCATCCTTTGTGGTTTCCGTTTCTTGAATTTTCATTTTTAAATTTGCGTCTACATTTTTTATCTTTACCTGTTCCGCTTCTACCTTTGCCTGTTCCTCTTCTGTCATTGTTTGTTCCTTTTCTACCATTGTTTGTTTCTTTCCTGTCATTGCTTGTTCCTTTTTCACCTTTTCTACCTTTTCCATCTTTTCTTGTTCCTTTTCAAGTTTTATCTGTTCCTGTTCCTTTTCTACTTTTACCTCTACGTTTTCCTTTGGTACCCCAACAGCTCCACTGTTTTCATTGTCTGTATTTATGTCATTAAAACTGAAAGCAAAATCCGTGAGATGAGGATCTAGTAAAACTTTTATTCTACTATACAAATCCGAAGCTGAAGGTCTATCGGCTGGATTGGGTTTCGCCATTTGCAGCATTAA
>JANCRA010000474.1:0-36524 GCA_024362935.1 Setophaga petechia
AGCCCCTCCCCCTTTCCCCGCCCCGCCCCGCAGGCCCCGCCCCCTTAGGCCCCGCCCCCGGCAGCCGCAGCCACTGCAGGCCCCGCCCCCTCAGGCCCCGCCCCCCGGCACCCGCAGCCCCACAGGCCCCCGCCCGTTAGGCCCCGCCCCGTCAGCCGCAGCCCCCCAGGCCCCGCCCCCCTTAGGCCCCGCCCCCCGGCACCCGCAGCCCCACAGGCCCCGCCCCCTCAGGCCCCGCCCCCCTTAGGCCCCGCCCCCGTCAGCCGCAGCCCCCTTTGCGCAGCCCCTCCCCCCCCCTCCCCATCGCCCCTCCCCCCCCGTTCCGCCCCTCCCCCCCCTCCGCAGCCGCAGCCGCCGCCGCAGCCCCGGGACCGCCCCTCCCCCACCCCCCCCCGAACCCCAAAAACCCCAAAAAGCCCCGGGGGGGTCCCCGCCCCTCCCCCACCCCCGCAGCACCGGGGGGGGCGCGACCCCTCCCCCCCCGCCCCTCCCCCACCATGAAGGACCGGACCCAGGAGCTCCGCAGCGTGAGCGGGGGGGGGGAGGGGAAATGGGGGCGGTTTGGGGGGTCCCGGGGGGGGAGGGGGGAGGGGGGGGTGGGGAATTGTGGGGAGGGGTCCCGCGGATTTTTGGGATTTTTTGGGATTTTTTGGGATTTTTTTTGTATTTTTTTTTAATTTTTTGGGGATATTTTGGGATTATTTAAGGGGTTTCCGGGGGGTTTTGGGGGGTCCCGAATAGGGAATTTGGGGCGGTGGGGGTGGGGAATTGTGGGGAGGGGTCCCGGGAATTTTTGGGAATTTTTTGGGATTTTTTGGGATTTTTTGGAATTTTTTTTTCAATTTTTTGGGGATTTTTTGGGGTTTTTTGGGGGGATTTGGGGATTTTTGGGGGGTCCCGAATGGGGGGATTGGGGCGGTGGGGGTGGGGAATTGTGGGGAGGGATCCCACGGATTTTTGGGAATTTTTGGGAATTTTTTGGGATTTTTTTTGTAATTTTTTTATATTTTTTTAGGGTTTTTTGGGGTTTTTGGGGATTTTTGGGGGGTCCCGAATGGCGGATTGGGGCGGTGGGGGTGGGGAATTGTGGGGAGGGGTCCCGTGAATTTTTGGGATTTTTTTTTAATTTTTTGGGATTTTTTTGGGATTTTTTCGGGATTTTTCGGGATTTTTTTGGGATTTTTTCGGGATTTTTTGGGGAATTTTAGGGGGATTTTAGGGGGGATTTTTGGGGTCTGGGGGCGATTTTGGGGCGATTCTGGGGGGGTCCCAGGAGGGGATTTTGGGGTTCCGGAAAAGTGGGGGATGGGAGCGAATTTTGGGGATTTTTTTGGATTTTTTTGGGATTTTTTGGGTTTTTTGGGGATTTTTTTGGGAATTTTTTTTTTATTTTTTGGGATTTTTTGGGGGATTTTTTCCGGATTTTTTTGGGATTTTTTTGGGGGATTTTTTTTTATTTTTTGGGATTTTTTTTTAAATTTCTGGGGGCTATTTTGGGGTCTGGGGGGGATTTTTGGGGGGATTTTGGGAGGTTTTGGGGGTCCCGGGGGGGTTTTTGGCATCTCCCGGGCTGGGGCAGAATTTTGGGAATTTTTTTTATTTTTGGGGGTTTTTTTTGCCATTTTTTGGGGTTTTTTGAGCAGTTTTGGGGCATTTTTGGGGGATATTTGTCAATTAATTTGGGGGAAATTTGGGATTTTTGGGGGAATTTTGGGGGGATATTTGTCAATTAATTTGGGGGAAATTTGGGATTTTTTTGGGATTTTTGGGGGGATATTTGTCAAATAATTTGGGGAAAATCTGGGATTTTTTGGGGATTTTTGGGGGGTTTTTAGGGGAGTTTGGGGGAGATTTTAGGGGATTTTTTTGGGATTTTTTGGGAATTTTTGAGGGTTTTTTTAGGGAGTTTGGGGGAGTTTTTAGGGGATTTTTTTGGGATTTTTTAGGAATTTTTTGGGGAGGTTTTGGGGGAGTTTGGGGGAGATTTTAGGGGATAATTTGTGGATTTTTTGGGGATTTTTTGGGGGATTTTTTGGGATGTTTGGGGGAGATTTTAGGGGATTTTTTTTGGGGATTTTTGGGGGATTTTTTGAGGGTTTTTAGGGGAGTTTGGGGGAGATTTTAGGGGATTTTTTTGGGATTTTTGGGGATGTTTGAGGGAGATTTTAGGGGATTTTTTTGGGGATTTTTTGGGGATTTTTTTGGAATTTTTTGGGAATTTTTTGGGAATTTTTTGGGCATTTTTTGGGAAGGTTTTGGGGGAGTTTGGGGCAGATTTTGGGGGATTTTTTGGGGATTTTTTGGGGATTTTTTGGGAATTTTTTGGGGATTTTTTGGGGATTTTTTGGGAATTTTTTGGGGAGGTTTTAGGGGAGTTTGGATGCGATTTTGGGGGATTTTTTTGGGGGTTTTTGAAGGGGAAATTCTCAGATTTTGGAGGGGAAATTTGGGGGCGGGGTTTTTCCTCCTTTGGGGGCGGGGTTTCCCATTTGTGGGCGGGGTTTTCTTCGCGGTGGGCGTGGTTTTACGAGGCCCCGCCCCCCGCAGGCCAAGGACAGCGACGATGAGGAGGAGGTGGTGACGGTGGACAGGGACCACTTCATGGACGAGTTCTTCGAGCAGGTGGGACCCCAAAAACCGGCCCGGGACCCCCAAAATCGGCTCGGGGACCCCCAAAAATGGGATCGGGGACCCCCAAAAACCCCCCGGGACCCCCAAAAATGGGATCGGGGACCCCAAAAACCCCCCGGGACCCCCAAAAAACCACCCAGAAACCCCCAAAAACCACCCAGAAAACCCCCAAAATGGATCAGGGACCCCAAAAACCCCCCGGGACCCCCAAAAACCACCCAGAAACCCCCAAAAATGGGATCAGGGACCCCCCAAAAACCACCCAAAAACCCCCAAAAACCACCCAGACACCCCCAAAAATGGGGTCAGGACCCCCAAAATCGGCTCGGGGACCCCCAAAAATGGGATCAGGGACCCCAAAAAATGGGATCAGGACCCCCAAAACCACCCAGAGACCCCCAAAAATGGGATCGGGGGACCCCAAAAATCCCCAGAAACCCCAAAAATGGGATGGGGACCCCCAAAAAACTCTAAAATTCCCCCAAAATCCCTCTGGGACCCCAAAAATTCCCCCAAAAATTCCCCCAAATTCCCCCAGATTTCTGTGAGACCCCAAAATTGCCCCCAAATTTTCCCCAAAATCCCCCAAATTTCCCCCCAAAATCCTCAAAACTCCCCCAAAATCCTCAAAATTCACCCAAATTGCCTCATATTTTTCTGAGGGCCCCAAATTCCCCCAAAATCCCTGAAAAGTCCCCAAAATTCCCCTAAATCCCCCGCAAAATGCCCAAATTCCCCCGAATTCTTCCAAATCCCCCCAAAATCCCCCAAATTTCCCCCAAAACCCCAAAAATTCCCCCCAAAAATCCCCTAAATTCCCTCTGTGACCCTCAAAATCCCCCAAAATCCCCCAAAATTCCCATAAAATTTAAAATTCTTCCAAAATCCCCTCCAGAGTTTCCCAAAATCTCCAAATTTCCCCCAAATCCCCTCAAAATCCCCCAAAATTGCTCTGGACCCTTTAAAATCCCCCAAATTCCCCCAAAATCCCTCTGAGACCCCCCCAGAATCCCCCAAATCCCCTGGGACCCCCCCAAATTTCCCCAATTTCCCCTGAAAATCTCCAAAATCCCTTAAAATGGCCCCAAAATCCCCAAAATTCCCCCCAAAATTACCCCCAAAAAATCCCCAAACTATCCCTCCAAAATCCCCAAAATTCCCCAAAAATAAATAAAAATAAATAAAAATTTCCCCAGATTTTCCCCCAATTCCCCCAAATTTTCCCTTAAATCCCCAAAATTCCCCCAAATCCCCAATTTCCCCCCAAATCCCAAATATCCCCTAAAATCCTAAATTTCCCCCAAAATTCCCCCAAAATTCCCCAAATTCACCTCAAATCCCCATAAAATCCCAATAAAATCCCCTAAAATTCCCCAAGAATCCCCAAATTTCTCCCGAAAATTCCCCCAAAATTCCCCCAAAATTCCCCCCAAAATTCCCCCCAAAATCCCCAAATATCCCTCAAAAATCCCCCCAAAATTCCCCAAAAATAAATAAAAATAAATAAAAATTTCCCCAGATTTCCCCCAATCCCCCCGAATTTCCCCCAAATTTCCCAAATATCCCCTAAAATCCTAAATTTTCCCCAAAATTCCCCCAAAATTCCCCAAATTCACCTCAAATCCCCATAAAATCCCAATAAAATCCCCTAAAATTCCCCAAATTTCTCCCGAAAATTCCCCCCAAAATTCCCCCAAAAATCCCCAAAATTCCCCCCAAAAATTCCCCCAAAATCCCCAAATATCCCTCAAAAAATCCCCCCAAAATTCCCCGAAAATAAATTAAAATAAATAAAAATTTCCCCAGATTTTCCCCCAATTCCCCCAAATTTTCCCAAAATCCCCCAAAATCCCCCCAAATCCCCAATTTCCCCCAAAATCCCCAATTTCCCCCTAAAATCCTAAATTTCCCCCAATTTCCCCCAAAATTCCCCCCAAATCCCCCAAATTCACCTCAAATCCCCATAAAATCCCAATAAAATCCCCTAAAATTCCCCAAATTTCTCCCGAAAATTCCCCAAAATTCCCCCAAAAAATCCCCGAAATTTTCCCCCCAATATTTTCTGGGACCCCAAAATTCCCAATTTTCCCCAATTTCCCCGATTTTCCTGAATTTTCCCGAATTTCCCCGAATTTGCCCCGTTTGAGGTGGAGGAGATTCGGGGCTGCATCGAGAAACTCTCGGAGGACGTGGAGCAGGTGAAGAAACAGCACAGCGCCATCCTGGCCGCTCCAAACCCCGATGAGAGTGAGTTAATTCATTAATTAGATAGTTAATTAATTAATTAATTAATTATTCCAATCATTAATGGGGTTATTGAGTCATTAATGGGTCATTAATGGGTCATTAATGGGGTCATTGGGTCACTAAGGAGCAGCTCAGTGCCATCCTGGGCCGCCCCAAACCCCGATGAGAGTGAGAAAATTCATTAATTAATGAGCTAATTGATTAATTAATGGGGTTATTGGGTCATTAATGGGGTTATTGAGTCATTAATGGGTCATTAATGGGTCATTAATGGGTCATTAATGGGGTCACTAAGGAGCAGCTCAGCGCCATCCTGGCCGCCCCCAACCCCGATGAGAGTGAGTTAATTCATTAATTAGATAGTTAATTAATTAATTAATTAATTATCCTAATCATTAATGGGGTTATTGAATGGTTAATGGGTCATTAATGGGTCATTAATGGGGTCACTAAGGAGCAGCACAGCGCCATCCTGGCCGCCCCAAACCCCGATGAGAGTGAGTTCATTAATTAATTAATGAGCTAATTAATTAATTAATGGGGTTATTGGATTGTTAATGGGTCATTAATGGGTCATTAATGGGTCATTAATGGGTCATTAATGGGTCACTAAGGAGCAGCACAGCGCCATCCTGGCTGCCCCAAACCCCGATGAGAGTGAGTTCATTAATTAATTAATGAGCTAATTGATTAATTAATTAATTATTCTATTCATTAATGGGGTTATTGAATGGTTAATGGGTCATTAATGGGTCATTAATGGGGTCACTAAGGAGCAGCTCAGCGCCATCCTGGCTGCTCCAAACCCCGATGAGAGTGAGTTAATTCATTAATTAGATCGTTAATTAATCAATTAATGGGGTTATTGGGTCATTAATGGGGTTATTGAATCATTAATGGGTCATTAATGGGTCATTAATGGGTCACTAAGGAACAGCACAGCGCCATCCTGGCTGCTCCCAACCCCGATGAGAGTGAGAAAATTCATTAATTAATGAGCTAATTAATTAATTAATGGGGTTATTGGGTCATTAATGGGGTTATTGAGTCATTAATGAGTCATTAATGGGTCATTAATGGGTCATTAAGGAGCAGCACAGCGCCATCCTGGCCGCCCCCAACCCTGATGAGAGTGAGTTTTAATTAATTAGATCATTAATTAATCAATTAATTAATTATCCTAATCATTAATGGGGTTATTGAGTCATTAATGGGTCATTAATGGGTCATTAATGGGGTCATTGGGTCACTAAGGAGCAGCACAGCGCCATCCTGGCCGCCCCCAACCCCGATGAGAGTGAGAAAATTCATTAAATAGATCATTAATTAATTAATTAATTAATTATTCTATTCATTAATGGGGTTATTGACTGGTTAATGGGTCATTAATGGGGTCATTGGGTCATTAATCAGTCACTGATCAGTCATTAATCAGTCATTAATCAGTCACAGATCAGTCATTAATCGGTCATCAGTCACTCGTTAATCACTTGTTGATTACTCATTAATTCCTCATTAATCACTCATTAATCAGTCATTAATCAATCAGTCATTAATCAGTCACTGCTCAGTCATTAATCCCTCATTAATCGGTCATTAGTCACTCGTTAATCCCTCATTATTTGCTCGTTAATCAGTCATTAATCGCTCATTAATCGCTCATTAATCAGTCATTAACTGCTCATTAATCGCTCATTAACCAGTTTTTTATCCCTCATTAATCGCTCATTAATCGCTCGTTAACCGCTCATTAATCACTCATTCATCGGCCATTAATCACTCATTAATCGCTTGTTAAGTGCTCATTAATCACTCATTAATCGCTTGTTAATCGCCCATTAATGGCTCGTTAATTGCTCGTTAATTGCTTGTTAATCGCTCGTTAATCGCTCGTTAACCACCTGTTAATCGCTCGTTAATCACCCATTAATTGCTCATTCATCACTCATTAATCGCTCGCTAATGGCTCGTTAATCGCCCATTAATTGCTCATTAATCAGTCATTAATCACCCATTAATGGCTCTTTAATCCCTCGTTAACCACTCGTTAATCGCCTGTTAACCGCCCGTTAATCTCTCATTCATTGCCCATTAATTGCCCATTAATGCCTCATTAATCCCTCATTAATCGCTGGTTAATCCCTCGTTAATCGCCCGTTAATTGCCTGTTAATCGCCCGTTAATCCCTCGTTAATCACCCGTTAATCCCGCGCAGAGACGAAGCAGGAGCTGGAGGATCTCACGGCTGACATCAAGCAGACGGCCAACAAAGTGCGCTCCAAGTTGAAAGGTGACCTCTGACCCCCCCGTGACCCCCCCGTGACCCCCCCGTGACCCCCCCGTGACCCCCGAGCGCGGGGGACCCTGATTGGACACCGGGTGACCAATGGGTGACCCCCGAGCGGTCACGTGGCCAATGGGCGGGCGCTGATTGGACACTGATCACGCGACCAATGGGTGGACGGTGATTGGACACCGGGTGATCACGTGACCAATGGGTGATCACGTGAGCAATGGGTGCATGCCGATTGGATGCTGAGTGGTCACGTGAGCAATGGAGGACGCTGATTGGACACTGAGTGATCATGTAACCAATGGCTGGACACTGATTGGACGCTGATCACGTGACCAATGGGCAGACGCTGATTGGACACCGAGTGATCACGTGACCAATGGGTGATCATGTGACCAATGGGCAGGCACTGATTGGACGCTGAGCGATCACGTGACAAACAAGCGATCACGTGACCAATGGGCCGGCACTGATTGGACACCAAGGGATCACGTGACCAATGGGTGATCACGTGACCAATGGGTGGACACTGATTGGACATCGAGTGACCAATGTTGATCCCCGAGTGGTCACGTGACCAATGCAGGGTGCAGATTGGACACTGAATGATCACGTGACCAATGGGCAGATGCCGATTGGATGCTGAGTGGTCACGTGACCAATGGGTGGACACTGAGTGGACACCAGGTGGTCACCTGACCAATGGGCGTTCACTGATTGGGCACTGAGCGATCACGTGACCAATGGGTGTGCACTGATTGGGCACCGGGTGGTCACGTGACCAATGGACGGGCGGTGATTGGGCACCGGGTGGTCACGTGACCAGTGGGTGGACACTGTTTGGACACCGAGTGACCAATGGGTGACCCCCCCAAGTGGTCACATGACCAATGGGTGGGCACTGATTGGACACTGGGTGGTCACATGACCGCTGGGTGGGCTCTGATTGGAGACTGAGCGATCACGTGACCAATGAGTGACCCCCCATGTGATCACGTGACCAATGGACGGATGCCGATTGGACGCCGGGTGGTCACGTGACCAATGGGTGTACACTGATTGGGCACCGGGTGGTCACATGTCCGCTGGGCGGGCTCTGATTGGAGACAGAGCGATCACGTGACCAATGAGTGACCCCCACGAGATCATGTGTCTGCTGGGCGGGTGCTGATTGGTCGCCGGGTGGTCACGTGACCGCCGTCCCGCCCCCCGCAGCCATCGAGCAGAGCATCGAGCAGGAGGAGGGGCTGAACCGCTCCTCGGCCGACCTGAGGATCCGCAAGACGCAGGTGAGCCTTCATCGTCACCATCATCATCGTCATCGTCATCATCGTCATTCTAATCATCATCATCATCATCATCGTAATTATCATCATCATCGTTGTAATTATCATCATCATTGTAACCTTCATCATCATCTTCATCACTGAGCCGCTCCTCGGCCAACCTGAGGATCCGCAAGACGCAGGTGAGCCTTCGTCGTCACCTTCATCATCATCATCTTCTTCATCATCATCATCATCATTGACATCGTTATCATCATTGTAATCATCATCATCGTCATCATCATCATCATCTTCATCACTGAGCCGCTCCTCGGCCGACCTGAGGATCTGCAAAATCCAGGTGAGCCTTCGTCACCACCGTCATCATCATCATCATCATCGTTGTCATCATCATCATCATCATCATCACCTGTCCATATCTCACCTGTGTCTCACCTGTCTCACCTGTCCAGCACTCCATGCTGTCCCTCACCTGTCCATATCTCACCTGTCCATATCTCACCTGTCTCACCTGTCCATGTCACACCTGTCCCAGCTGTCTCACCTGCGCAGCACTCGACGCTGTCCCTCACCTGTCCATATCTCACCTGTGTCACCTGTGTCACCCATCTCACCTGTGTCTCACCTATCTCACCTATCTCACCTGTCTCACCTGTCTCACCTGTCTCTCACCTGTCCATATCTCACCTGTCCATGTCTCACCTGTGTCTCACCTGTCTCACCTGTCCCACCTGTCCATATCTCACCTGTCCATGTCACACCTGTCCATATCTCACCTGTCCATGTCCCACCTGTCCATGTCTCACCTGTCTCACCTGTCCATGTCTCACCTGTCTCACCTGTCTCTCTCACCTGTCCATATCTCACCTGTCTCACCTGTGTCTCACCTGTCCCACCTGCCCAGCACTCGACGCTGTCCCTCACCTGTCCCTGTCTCACCTGTCCATGTCTCACCTGTCCCACCTGTCCTGGTCTCACCTGTCCCACCTGTCCTGGTCTCACCTGTCCCGCTCTCACCTGTCCATATCTCACCTGTCTCTCACCTGTCCATATCTCACCTCTCCATGTCTCACCTGTCCCATCTCACCTGTCTCACCTGTCTCACCTGTCCCACCTGTGTCTCACCTGTGTCTCACCTGTGTCTCACCTGTGTCTCACCTGTGTCTCACCTGTCTCACCTGTCCATATCTCACCTGTCTCACCTGTCCCACCTGTGTCTCACCTGTCTCACCTGTCCCACCTGTGTCTCACCTGTCTCACCTGTCCATATCTCACCTGTCTCACCTGTCTCACCTGTCTCACCTGTCCCACCTGTGTCTCACCTGTCTCACCTGTCCATATCTCACCTGTCTCCCCTGTGTCTCACCTGTCTCACCTGTCTCCCCTGTGTCTCACCTGTCTCACCTGTCCATATCTCACCTGTCTCACCTGTCTCACCTGTCTCACCTGTCCCACCTGTGTCTCACCTGTCTCACCTGTCCATATCTCACCTGTCTCACCTGTCTCACCTGTCCCACCTGTGTCTCACCTGTCTCACCTGTCTCCCCTGTGTCTCACCTGTGTCTCACCTGTCCTGGTCTCACCTGTCCCACCTGTCCTGGTCTCACCTGTCCCACCTGTCCTGGTCTCACCTGTCTCACCTGTCTCACCTGTCCTGGTCTCACCTGTCCCACCTGTCCTGGTCTCACCTGTCCCACCTGTCCCCCTGCCCAGCACTCGACGCTGTCCCTCACTGTCCATATCTCACCTGTCCATGTCTCACCTGTCTCACCTGTCCATATCTCACCTGTGTCCCACCTGTCTCACCTGTCCTGGTCCCACCTGTCCCCCTGCCCAGCACTCGACGCTGTCCCTCACCTGTCCATATCTCACCTGTCTCCCCTGTGTCTCACCTGTGTCTCACCTGTCCTGGTCTCACCTGTCCCAGCTGTCCCCCTGCCCAGCACTCGATGCTGTCCCTCACCTGTCCATATCTCACCTGTCCTGGTCTCACCTGTCCCACCTGTCCAGTCTCACCTGTCTCACCTGTCCTGGTCTCACCTGTCTCACCTGTCCATATCTCACCTGTCTCACCTGTCCCACCTGTCCTGGTCTCACCTGTCCCACCTGTCCTGGTCTCACCTGTCTCACCTGTCCCACCTGTCTCACCTGTCCCACCTGTCCATATCTCACCTGTCTCACCTGTCCCACCTGTCCCCCCGCCCAGCACTCGACGCTGTCGCGCAAGTTCGTGGAGGTGATGACCGAGTACAACGCGACGCAGTCCAAGTACCGCGACCGCTGCAAGGACCGCATCCAGCGCCAGCTCGAGATCAGTGAGGGCCACCGGGGTCACCCAGGGGTCACCGGGGTCATCGGGGTCATCGGGGTCATCGGGGGTCATCGGGGGTCAATGGTCATCGGTGGTCATCGTTGGTCATTGTTGGTTATCAGTATCCATCATTGGTCATCATTGGTTATTATTGGTCATCATTGGTCATTATTGGTCATTAGTGGTCATTATTGGTCATCATTGGTTATCAGTGAGGGTCACCGGGGGTCATCAGGGTCATCGGGGGTCAATGGTCATCGGTGGTCATCGTTGGTCATCGTTGGTTATCAATATCCATCATTGGTCATCATTGGTTTTTGTTGGTCATCAATGGTCATTATTGGTCATCACTGGTTATCAGGGGTCATCGGGGTCATTCAGGGGTCATCTGGGGTCAGCGGGGGTCAATGGTCATCGTTGGTCATCGTTGGTCATTGTTGGTCATCAGTGGTCATTATTGGTCATCATTGGTTATTGGTGGTTATCATTGGTCATCAATGGTCATTATTGGTCATCATTGGTTATCAGGGGTCATCGGGGTCATTCAGGGGTCATCGGGAGTCACCGGGGGTCATCATTGGTCAATGGTCATCCTTGGTCATCAATGGTCATCGTTGGTCATTGTTGGTCATCAATGGTCATTATTGGTCATCATTGGTTATCAGTGAGGGTCACTGGGGGTCACCGGGGTCATCGGGGTCACCGGGGTCACCGGGGGTCATCAGGGGTCATTGGTCATCATTGGTCATCGTTGGTCATTGTTGGTTATCATTGATCATCATTGGTCACTCATTGGTCATCAATATTCATCAGTGGTCATTATTGGTTATCATTGGTCATCGATGGTCACTCATTGGTTATCATTGGTCATCACTGGTCATCGTTGGTCATAATTAGCCATCAATGGTCATCATTGGTCATAATTGGTCATGGCTGGTCATTGTTGGTCATCATTGGTCACTCAATGGTCACTCATTGGTCATTCAATGGTCATCATTGGTCATCGTTGGTCATCATTGGTTATCAATGGTCATCATTTGTCACTCATTGGTCAGTCAGTGGTCACTCTGTGGTCACTCATTTGTCGCTCTGTGGTCACTCTGTGGTCACTCATTGGTCACTCACTGATCACTCATGGGTCACTCAATGGTCACCCATTGGTCACTCATTGGTCACTCATTAATCACTCAGTGGTCACTCATTGGTCACTCTGTGGTCACTCAGTGGTCACTCTGTGGTCATTCTGTGGTCACTCTGTGGTCACTCTCCCGCAGCCGGCCGGACCACGACCAACGAGGAGCTGGAGGACATGCTGGAGAGCGGCAAGCTGGCCATCTTCACGGACGACGTGAGTGACCACTGACCAGAGTGACCACAGGGTCACCATGGGTCAATGGGGTCACTGGGATCATTGGGGGGTCACTGGGAGTGACCAGACTGACCAGTGGTCACTGTGGTCACTGCTGGAGAGCGGCAAGCTGGCCATCTTCACGGACGACGTGAGTGACCGCTGACCAGAGTGACCACAGGGTCCCCAGGGTCACTGGGATCATTGGGGGGTCACTGGGAGTGACCAGTGGTCACTGTGGTCACTGTGGTCACTGTGGTCACTATGGTCACTGCTGGAGAGCGGCAAGCTGGCCATCTTCACGGACGACGTGAGTGACCACTGACCAGAGTGACCACAGTGACCACAGGGTCACTGGGATCACTGGGAGGGACTGGGAGTGACCAGCGGTCACTGTGGTCACTGTGGTCACTGCTGGAGAGTGGCCAGCTGGCCATCTTCATGGACGACGTGAGTGACCACTGACCAGAGTGACCACAGGGTCACCATGGGTCAATGGGGTCACTGGGATCATTGGGGGGTCACTGGGAGTGACCAGACTGACCAGTGGTCACTGAGAGTGACCAGGCTGACCAGCGGTCACTGTGGTCACTGTGGTCACTGTGGTCACTGCTGGAGAGTGGCCAGCTGGCCATCTTCACGGATGATGTGAGTGACCACTGCGGCCACCGGGACTGACCAGAGTGACCAGAGTGACCACAGGGTCACCAGAGTCACTGGGATAACTGGGGGGTAACTGGGAGTGACCAGAGTGACCACCATGGTCACCAGGACTGACCAGAGTGACCAGAGGGTCACGAGGGTCAATGGGGTCACTGGGAGGAACTGGGAGTGACCAGACTGACCACCATGGTCACCAGGGTCACTGGGAGGGACTGGGAGTGACCAGACTGACCACAGGGTCACCGGGGTCACTGGGAGGGACTGGGAGTGACCAGGGGTCATTGGGGGTTACCTGGGGATCTCTGGTGACCACCTGGAGATCCCTGGGACCAGGTGACCACCCAGGTGACCACCAGGTGATTTATGATGACCACCAGGTGACCACCAGGTGACCACCAGATGACCACCAGGTGACCACCCAGGTGACCCCAGGTGATTTATGGTGACCACCTGGACATCCTGGGTGACCACCAGGTGACCACCTGGAGATCCTGGGTGACCACCAGGTGACCACCTGAAGGTTCCCAGGACCAGGTGACCACCAGGTGACCACCCAGGTGACCACCAGGTGATTTATGGTGACCACCAGGTGACCACCAGGTGACCACCTGGAGATCCTGGGTGACCACCTGAAGGTTCCCAGGACCAGGTGACCACCAGGTGACCACCAGGTGACCACCAGAACCACCTGGAGATCCTGGGTGACCACCAGGTGATTTGTGGTGACCACCAGGAGATCTCTAGGACCAGGTGACCACCAGGTGACCACCAGGAGATCTCTAGGACCAGGTGACCACCCAGGTGACCACCAGGTGATTTATGATGACCACCAGGTGATTTATGGTGACCACCTGGACATCCTGGGTGACCACCAGGTGACCTCCTGGAGATCCTGAGTGACCACCAGGTGACCACCAGAACCACCTGGAGATCCTGGGTGACCACTGGGTGGCCACATGGAGATCCTGGGTGACCACCTGAAGGTTCCCAGGACCAGGTGACCACCAGGTGACCACCAGGTGACCACTGCCTGTCCCGCAGATCAAGATGGACTCGCAGATGACCAAGCAGGCGCTGAACGAGATCGAGACGCGGCACAACGAGATCATCAAGCTGGAGAGCAGCATCCGCGAGCTGCACGACATGTTCGTGGACATGGCCATGCTGGTGGAGAGCCAGGTGGGGACACAGTGACCGCCGGGTGACCACCGGTCATCCTGAGTGACCACGGGTCATTGGGATCCATCAATGGTCATCTAGGAGGGGTTTCAGGTCATTGGGAGTGACCAGAGGTCATCTGGAGCCATTGAGGGTCACCAGGAACCCATTGAGGGTCATCAAAGGTCTCCAGAAGGTCACCTTGGAGTGACCAGAGGTCATTTGGAGTGACCAGTGGTCATTGGGATGGGTTATGGGTCATTGGGAGTGACCAGTGGTCATTGGGACCCATCAAAGTCCATCTGGAGCCATTGAGGGTCACCAAGAACCCATTGAGGGTCATCAAAGATCTCCAGAAGGTCACCTTGGAGTGACCACCGGTCATCCTGAGTGACCACGGGTCATTGGGACCCACCAATGGTCATTGGGAGCCATCAAAGTCCACCTAGACCCACCCAGGGTCACCAGGAACCCATCGAGGGTCACCAAAGATCTCCAGAAGGTCACCTTGGAGTGACCAGAGGTCATTTGGAGTGACCACGGGTCATTGGGATGGGTTATGGGTCATTGGGAGTGACCAGAGGTCATTGGGAGTGACCACGGGTCATCCTGAGTGACCGCGGGTCATTGGGAGGGGTTATGGGTCATTGGGAGTGACCAGTGGTGACCATGATTGAACGATGGTGACCATGACTGACCAGTGGTCACACTGAATGACCAATGGTGACCATGACTGACCAATTACCACCATGACTGACCAGTGGTGACCATGAATGACCAATGATGACCATGACTGACCAATAGTGACCATGATTGAACAATGGAGACCATCACTGACCATTGGTCACTCTGGCTGACCAATGATCACCATGAATGACCAGTGGTCACTCTGACTGATCAATGACCACCATGACTGACCAGTGGTGAACATCACTGACCAGTGACCACCATGACTGACCAGTGACCACCATGACTGACCAATGGTGACCATGACTGACCATTGACCATCATGACTGACCCGTGGTCACTCTGGCTGACCCGTGGTTACTCTGTGGTCACTCTGGCTGACCAGTGGTCACTCTGGCTGCCCAGGGGGAGATGATTGACCGCATCGAGTACAACGTGGAGCACTCGGTGGTGACTCTGACCAATGGTGACCATGACTGACCAGTGGTCACTCTGGCTGACCCGTGGTCACTCTGTGGTCACTCTGGCTGACCAGGGGGAGATGATTGACCGCATCGAGTACAACGTGGAGCACTGGGTGGTCACTCTGACCAATGGTGACCAATGGTGACCATGACTGACCAGTGGTGACCATGACTGACCAGTGGTCACTCTGGCTGACCCGTGGTCACTCTGGCTGCCCTTTGACCCCAGGGGGAGATGATTGACCGCATCGAGTACAACGTGGAGCACTCGGTGGATTACGAGTGACCAATGGTGACCAATGGTGACCATGACTGACCAATGGTCACTCTGGCTGACCAGTGGTCACTCTGCCCAGGGGGAGATGATTGACCGCATCGAGTACAACGTGGAGCACTGGGTGGTCACTCTGACCAATGGTGACCAATGGTGACCATGACTGATCAATGGTGACCATTACTGACCCGTGGTCACTCTGTGGTCACTCTGTGGTCACTCTGACCTCTGACCCCAGGGGGAGATGATTGACCGCATCGAGTACAACGTGGAGCACTCGGTGGATTACGAGTGACCAATGGTGACCAATGGTGACCATGGCTGATCAATGGTGACCATCACTGACCAGTGGTCACTCTGGCTGACCCGTGGTCACTCTGTGGTCACTCTGGCTGACCTTTGACCCCAGGGGGAGATGATTGACCGCATCGAGTACAACGTGGAGCACTCGGTGGATTACGTCGAGCGCGCCGTGTCCGACACCAAGAAAGCCGTCAAGTACCAGAGCAAGGCCCGGAGGGTCAGTGGGGGATACTGGTTTATACTGGTTTATACTGGGAGGGTCAGTGGGGAAACTGGGAGGGACTGGGATATACTGGGATATACTGGGATGGACTGGGATATACTGGGATATACTGGGATATACTGGGATATACTGGGATATACTGGTTATACTGGTTATACTGGTTATACTGGGAGGGTCAGTGGGGAAACTGGGTTATACTGGGATATACTGGGAGGGTTATACAGTGGGGTTATACTGGGTTATACTGGTTATACTGGGTTATACTGGTTTATACTGGGAGGGTCAGTGGGGATACTGGGAGGGACTGGGATATACTGGGAGGGACTGGGATATACTGGGAGGGTTATACAGTGGGGTTATACTGGGTTATACTGGGTTATACTGGGTTATACTGGTTATACTGGGTTATACTGGTTTATACTGGGAGGGTCAGTGGGGTTATACTGGGATATACTGGGATATACTGGGTTATACTGGGAGGGTCAGTGGGGTTATACTGGTTTATACTGGGATGGACTGGGATATACTGGGATGGACTGGGATATACTGGGATATACTGGGAGGGTCAGTGGGGTTATACTGGTTTATACTGGGATATACTGGGTTATACTGGGATATACTGGGATATACTGGGTTATACTGGGCTATACTGGGTTATACTGGGAGGGTCAGTGGGGTTATACTGGTTATACTGGTTTATACTGGGAGGGTCAGTGGGGGAAACTGGGTTATACTGGGTTATACTGGTTATACTGGGGGGTCAGTGGGGCTATACTGGGATATACTGGGTTATGCTGGGAGGGTCAGTGGGGGATACTGGGATGGACTGGGTTAGACTGGGTTATACTGGTTTATACTGGGAGGGACTGGGAGGGACTGGGAGGGACTGGGGGATACTGATTTATACTGGGAGGGATTGGGTTATACTGGGTTTATACTGGGAGCAACTGGGAGGGACTGGGAAGGTCACTGGTGATACTGGGACATACTGGTTTATACTGGTTTATACTGGGAGGGGACTGGGAGATACTGGGAGGAGATTGGGAGGGAACTGGGAGGGACTGGGAGGGTCAGTGGGGGATACTGGGATGGACTGGGTTATACTGGGAGGGACTGGGAGGGACTGGGATGGACTGGGAGGGACTGGGGGATACTGGGAGGGACTGGGAGGGAATGGGAGGGAACTGGTTTATACTGGTTTATACTGGTTTATACTGGGTTATACTGGTTTATATTGGTTTATACTGGTTTAACTGGGAGGGAACTGGTTTATACTGGTTTAACTGGGTTATACTGGGTTACACTGGGTTATACTGGGTTACACTGGTTTAACTGGTTTAACTGGTTCATACTGGGAGGGGCTGGGGGTGGGGGAGGGGTCGCTGATGTTCCGCTGTTCTCTCTCCCCTCCCCCGCTGCCGGGATGTCCCGAAATTCACCCAAAATTCACCAAAATTCATTGAAATTCACTGAAATTCATTAATTTCATCAAAATTGATCAAAATTTATTGAAATCCATTTCAAACCATTGGAATTCACCAAAATTCATCAAAATTCATCAAAACGCATCAAAAATCCACCACAAATCCACCCCAAACCACCAAAATCCTCCAAAATTCTCCCAAATCCATCAAAATCCACCAAAATTCACCCGAAATTCTCCAAACCTGCCCAAAATCCCCAAAACGCCCCAAAATTCACCAAAACTCACCTCAAATCCTGTTAAATTTCCCAAAATCCACCCGAAACCCTTCAAAATCCCCCAAATTTCCTAAAATCTCTCCAAAATCCCCCAAATTTATCAATATTCACGGAAATCCTTTGAAATTCCCCCAAAATTCACTCAAACCCATCAAAACCCACCAAAACTCATCCCAAAATCCACCCCCAAAATCCATCCCCGAAATCTCCTGAAACTTTTGGAAAATCCCCCCAAAACCCACCCAAAACCCCTCAAAATCCCCCAAATTTCCTAAAATCTCTCCAAAATCCCCAAAATTCATCAACATTCACGGAAATCCTTCGAAATTCCCCCAAAATTCACTCAAACCCATCAAAACCCACCAAAACCCATCCCAAAATCCACCCCCAAAATCCATCCCCAAAATCCCCTGAAATTTCTGGAAAATCCCCCAAAACCCACCCAAAACCCCCCAAAATCCCCCAAATTTCCTAAAATTTCTCCAAAATCCCCCAAATCCATCAACATTCACGGAAATCCTTTGAAATTCCCCCAAAATTCACTCAAACCCATCAAAACCCACCAAAACTCATCCCAAAATCCACCCCCAAAATGCCTCAAAATCCATCCCCGAAATCCCCTGAAATTTCCGGAAATTTCCCCCCAAACCCCCCCGAATTCTCCCCAAATTCCCCAATTTTCCCGAATCTGCCGGATTTGGCCCCAACCGGTGCAGAAGAAGATCATGATCATCATCTGCTGCGTGGTGCTGGGCGTGGTCCTGGCCTCGTCCATCGGGGGCACCTTGGGCCTCTGAGGCCCCTCCCCCGGCCCCGCCCCCTCCCCCGGGCCCCGCCCCCCTCCTGCCCCCCCGATAATTAATTAATCAATCAATCAACCAACCGCATCAATCGCGAATAAATTAACGAACCAACGAATTGCGAGCGGACGATCCAGCACGTGGTGGTCCCGTCACCGCCGGCCACGCCCCCTTTCTACCGCCCCGAGGCTCCGCCCCCTCCCGGCGTCGGCAAATCTAAGCTCCGCCCCTTTCCGTCTTCCTCATTGGTCGCCATCCATCGCATCACGGGCCGCTGGCCACGCCCACCAGTCGGGGTTGGGTTGGGTTGGGTTGGGTTGGTTGAGTTGGGTTGGGTTGGGTTGGTTGGGTTGAGTTGGGTTGGGTTGGGTTGGGTTTGGTTGGGTTGGTTGAGTTGGGTTGGGTTGGGTTGGTTGAGTTGGGTTGGTTGAGTTGGGTTGAGTTGAGTTGGGTTGGGTTGGGTTGAGTTTCATTGGGTTGAGTTGGGTTGGGTTGGGTTGGGTTGGGTTGGGTTGAGTTGGGTTGGGTTGAGTTGGGTTGGTTGAGTTGGGTTGGGTTGAGTTGGGTTGGGTTGGGTTGGGTTGGGTTGGGTTGAGTTGGTTTGGTTGAGTTGGGTTGGGTTGAGTTGGGTTGGGTTGGGTTGGGTTGGGTTCGTTTACGTTGAGTTTCTTGAGTTGGGTTGGGTTGGGTCAAGTTGGGTTGAATTTTTTGAGTTGGGTTTCATTGGGTTGGGTCAAGTTGGGTTGGGTTGAGTTTGGTTGAGTTGGTTTGAGTTGGGTTGGGTTGGGTTGAGTTGGTTGGGTTGGGTTGAGTTGGGTCAAGCTGGGTTGAGTTGGGTTGAGTTTGGTTGGGTTGGGTTGGGTTGAGTTGGGTTGACCAATCCCAACGGGGCGGGGGCGGGGCCATCGTCCCATTCCCACCGTGCCGACCAACCCGACCATCACCGACCCGTTAAACCAGTCCCAACTGGTTAAACCATTCCTGACCAGTTAAACCATTCCCCAACTGGGTAACCCTTCATTGACCAGTTAAACCAGTCCCCAGCTGGTTAACCCATCACCCACCCAAGTGGTTAACCCATCCCTGACCAGTTGAACCAGTACCCAATGATGTCATCAATGATCCAATGACGTCATCGATGACCCAGTCAATGACCTCGTTGATGACCCCACCCACAAACCAATGACGTCATCGATGACCCAATAGCATTTTCAATTACCTCATCGATTACCTCACCGATGACGTCATGGATCACCCACTGACCCAATCATTGACCCAACAACCTCATCCATGAACCAATGACGTCATCGATGACCAAATGACCTCATCGATGACCTCATCAATCACCAATGACCTCATCAAAAACACAAACAATGGCCCGATGACGTCATCAATCACACAATAACCAAATCACTGAACCAATGACGTCATTCATGGCCCAATGACGTCATTGATGACCCCACCCACTTAGATTTCCCGCCCCGCTGGAGCCCCACCCCCCCAAACGGCCCCGCCCCCATCCCGGGACCATCCCCAACAATGGGAGGGGGAGGGGCCTCCCCTCCAAGCCCCTCCCCCTTTAAGCCCCGCCCCCGTCCCGAGCCCCGCCCCCCGCGCTCGTGGTCTGTGATGTCTTTGCTACGAAAGCCATTGCCAAAAACGCAGCCGGCTCCGCCTCTTCTTCCGCCCCGCCCCCTGCCCCGCCCCGCCCTCCTCATCCTCCCTGAGGGGACCCAAAACGGCCAAAATTCCGCCCAAAATGGTGAAAACGCAGAATGGGAAAATTCCGCCCAAAAAGGAGAAAATTCCGTGCAAAAAGGCAGAAATTCCACTCCAAGAAAGGCAGAAATTCCCCCCAAAAAAGGCAAAAAATCCACCTCAAAAAAGGCAGAAATTCCTCCCAAAAAAGGCAAAAATTCCACCTCAAAAAAGGCAGAAATTCCTCCCAAAAAAGGAGAAAATTCTGCCCAAAAAGGCAAAAAACCAAGAAGGTGAAAATTCCCCCAAAAAAGGCAAAAGTTGTGCCCCAAGAAAGGCAGAAATTCCTCCCCAAATGGCGAAAATTCCACCCAAAAAAGGCAAAACCCCAAAAGGTGAAAATTCAGCCCGGAAAGGTGAAAGTTCCGTGTAAAAAAGGGAAAAAAATTCCACCCAAAAAAAGGCAAAAATTCCACCCAAAAAAAGGCAAAAATTCCACCCAAAAAAAGGCAGAAATTCCTCCCAAAAAAGCAGAAATTCCTCCCAAAAAAAGCAAGAATTCTGCCCAAAACAGGTGAAAATTAACCCCCAAAAAAAGGCGCGAAAATTCTGCCCAAAAAGGTGAAAACTACACCCAAAGTGGTCACTCAAGCTCTCGCCAAAAGAGGCGAAAATTCCCGCAAAAATGGCAGAAATTCCACCCCAAAAAAAGCAAGAATGCTGCCCAAAAAAGGTGAAAATTAAACCCAAAAAAGGCCTGAAAATTCCACCCAAAATGGCCGCCCAAGCCCTGCCCAAAGCAGGCGAAAATTCCCCCAAAAAAGGCAAAAATTAAACCCAAAAAAGGCACGAAAATTCCCCAAAAAAGGCAAAAATTCCACCCCAAAAGTTGAAAACACCCAAGGCAAAAATTCTGCCCAAAAAAGGTGAAAATTCCCCAAAAAAAAGGGCGAAAATTCCACCCCAAAAGGTGAAAACCCCAAAAGCAAAAATTCCCACAAAAAGGTGAAAATTAAACCCAAAAAAGGTGAAAATTAAACCCAAAAAAAGGCACTAAAATTCTGCCCAAAAATGCTAAAACTCCACCCAAAGTGGTCACTCAAGCCCTGCCCAAAAAAGGCCAAAATTCCCCAAAAAAGGCCAAAATTCCCCAAAAAAAGCGAAATTCCCCCAAAAAGTCACACAAACGTTGGAGTTTCGGTACAAAGTTTAATGCGGGAGGGGGCGTGGCCGCGGGATGGTAACGAGGGGCGGGGTCGGGGGTCAGGGGTCGGGGAGGTCGTCCAGCATGGGCGACCCCAGCGTGAGGTCGCGCTGGAGGCTCTCGAGCGCGCCGGGGCTCAGGCGATGAACCTCCAGCCAATCGGCCAAGAGCGACGCCGACAGCGGCGCCGAGTCCACCTGGCTGCGGGGGCGGGGCCACGGCCGTGACGTCAGCAGCGGCAGCCACGCCCACACGGGGAGAAGCCAATGAGAGACGAGGAAAGAGGCGCAAGGCAATGAGACCCAACCCAACGCAATGGAAGTCAATAAAGTCAAGTCAACGTGACCCAACCCAACTCAATGAACCCAACCCAACCCAACCCAACAAAACTCAATAAACTCAACTCAACATGACCCAACCCAATGAACCCAACCCAACCCAACCTAATCCAACCCAACCCAACTCAACTCAACCCAACCAAAGAGATCCAACTCAACGGAACCCAACCCAAGTCAACTCAACCCAACAAAACTCAATAAATTCAACTTAACATGACCCAACCCAACTCAATGAACCCAACCCAACCCAACAAAACTCAATAAACTCAACCCAACATGACCCAATCCAACTCAACCCAACTCAACCCAACTAAACCCAACCCATGAGACCCAACCCAATTCAACCCAATCCAACTCAACTCAACATGACCCAACCCAACCCAATGAAACCAACTCAACTCAACCCAACCCAACCCAACCAATGACACCCAACTCAATGGAACCCAACCCAAGTCAACCGAACCCAATGAAACTCAATAAACTCAACTCAACATGACCCAACCCAAGTCAACTCAACCCAACAAAATTCAATAAACTGAAGTCAACATGAGCCAACCCAATGAACCCAACCCAACCCAACCCAACCCAATGAAACTCAATAAACTCAACAGGACCCAACCCAACCCAACCCAACTCAACCCAACTCAACCCAACCCAGTCCAACCCAACCCAACTTAATGAAACCCAAGGAGACCCAACCCTAACAAAGAGACCCAACCCAACCCAACCCAATGGAATTCAACAAACTCAACCCAACCCAACTTGACCCAACCCAATCCAATCCAAACCAACCCAACCCAATGAAACTCAATAAACTCAACTCAAAAAGCTCAACCCAACCCAACTCAACCCAACAATCCCAACCCAACCCAACCCAACCCAACCCAATGAAACCCAACTCAAACTAACCCAGCCCAACCCAACCCAACAATCCCAACTCAACCCAACCCAACTCAACTCAATAAACCCAACCCAGCCCCGCCCCCCGGCCCCGCCCCACCTGTCCTTGGCCTCGCCCACCATGTCGAGCGATTGGCTCAGGAACTCCTCCAGGTCGAAGCCGACGCCGTACCCGGCGCCGCTGCCCTTGGGCGTCACCGGGAACACCGGCGGCAGCGGATCCTCCACCTGCCGAAAAGGGGGCGTGGCTCTCACCCGGGGGGCGTGGCCGCACCCAGACCCCACCCACTCCCCGCTCCAAACCGAGCCCCGCCCCCTCACCTGCGACTTCTGCAGCTGCTGCGTCACCGTGGCCACGTCCGGAGGCTCCGCCCACCCCGCGGGGCCCGGCCACGCCTCATTGGGCGGCGCGGGGCACGGGGGCGGGGCTTGCGGGGGGCGGGGCTGGGCGCCGTCGGCCATCTTGGTCCAGCGCTCCAGGAGGTGCCGGTCGTCGTCGGTGAGGACGAGGCCGTGGAGCCCCTCCCCCCGTGGGCGTGGCTCGCGCCGTTCCCGTTCCCGCTGCTTCTTCTCGCGCTCCTTGGCGCGCTCCTGGCGCCGGCGCCGCTTCTCCTCGCGCTCGCGCTGGCGCTCGGCCGCCGTCACCGGCTTGCGGCACTCGGGCGCTTCCGGCGCCGCGCAGGGCGGGTCTGGGGGCGGGGCCAGGGGGAGGGGCCAAGGGGGAGGTCAATGGGTGGGGTCAAAGTCAACGTGACTCAACTCAAGGCAACGTAACTCCAGTCAAGCAATGCAGGTCGAACCAACAGAACCCAAGTCAACCTTGATCAACTCAACCCAACTCAATCAAGTCAACCCAACCCAACTCATCCAACCCAACCCAACTCAACCTTGCTGAACTCAACCCAACTCAATCAAATCAACCAAACCCAACCCAACTCAACCCAGCTCAACCCAACTCATCCAACCCAACTCAACTCAAGCCAAGGTAACTCAAGCAAAATCAACCAACTAAACCCAACCCAACCAAGTCAACTCAACACAACCCAAATCAATCAATTCAACCCAACTCAACTTGAGTCAACCCAACCCAACTCAACCCGGCTCAACTCAACCCAAGTCCAATCAACCAAACCAACCCAACTCAACTGAACCCAAATCAATCAACTTGACCCAACCCAACCCAATTGAACCCAACCAAACCCAACCTAACCCAACCCAACCCAACTCAAGGGACCCAACCCAACCCAACCCCATCCCCTTCCACCTTTGCTCTTGTTCCTCATGGCCGATTTCAGCAGCGCCGCCTTCAGCGCCGCTTTGGTGTCGTCCGAGATGGCGCCGTCCCTTTTGGGCGGAGCCACTGCCGGCCCCGCCCCCACCGCCGGCCCCGCCCCCGTGGGCTCCGCCTTCACCCGCGGCGACTCCATGGGGCAGTCGGGGGCGGGGCCTGGGCTGGGCATGTCCACGTCGGCGCACGGTGGCCATGACGGCTCGTTGGGCGCGCCGAGCTCGGCGTTGACCGCGCTGAGCTCCACGTTGACGCCATTGTTGGCCGTGTTGACGCCATTGTTGGTTCTGTTGCTGTCATTGGCCGTGCCGGTGCCGTTGGCCACGCCCCCCGGCGCCGGCGCGATCTGCCGGCGGATGCCGTCGCGCCGCGCGTGGAAATCGGCGATCTCGGCCACGATGGCCGCCTTGATCTCCTCCTTGGTCAGCGCCTGCCGGTCGAAGGCGAAGTCGAACGCCGGCACGCACTCGGGCTCGTCCTCGGGGTCGTGATACTTGGCCAGGAACGGGTGACGCAGCGCCTCGGCCACGCCCACCCTCTCCCTGGGGTCGAATCGCAGCATCCGCCCCAGCAGCGCCAACGCCTCGGGCCCGGCGTCGCCGAACAGGCTCTCCCAGGGCACCGGCGGGCGCGGCGGCAGGCTCTGCACGTAGGCGCGCACGCGCTCGGCGCCGATGGCCGCCATGACGCCCGGCGGGGGCGTGCCCAGCACCGCCATGATGAGCTGCAGCTGGTGCACGTAGTTCCGGCCCGGGAAGAGCTGGCGGCGCCCCAGCATCTCGGCGAAGATGCAGCCGACCGACCACATGTCGATGGCGCGCGTGTAGCGGTGCAGCGACAGCAGCAGCTCCGGCGCGCGGGTACCAGCGCGTGGCCACGTACTCGGTGAGGAAGGGCTTGGCGTGCGGCGCCTCCGCGCCCAGCCCGCGCGCCATGCCGAAGTCGCCGATCTTGAGCTCGCAGTTCTCGTTGACCAGCAGGTTGCTGGGCTTGAGGTCGCGGTGGAGGACGTTGGCGGAGTGGATGTACTTGAGGCCGCGCAGGAGTTGGTAGAGGAAGTAGCGGACGTGCTCGAGGGTGAGGGGTTGGGAGGAGTGGATGATCTGGTGGAGGTCGCTCTCCATGAGGTCCAGGACGACGTAGCTGGGGGGGGATGGGGGGGTTGGTTCAACTCAACTTGGCCCAACTCAACTGAACCCAACTCAACTCAACTCAACTTGACCCAACCCAACTCAACGCAACTCAACTCAATCAACCCAACCCAACTCAACCCAACTCAACTCAACCCAACTCAACTCAACTCAACCCAATGAAACTCAACTCAACCCAACCCAACTCAACCCAATGAAACTCAACCCAACTCAACTCAACCCAACTCAACTCAACTCGACCCAACTCAACCCAACTCAACCCAACTCAACCCAATGAAACTCAACCCAACTCAACTGAGCCCAATCCAACTCAACTGAAGTCAACTCAACTGAACTAAAGTCAAGAAACTCAACTCAACCCAACTCAACCAAACTCAATCAACCCAACTCAACCCAATGAAACTCAACTCAACCCAACTCAACCCAACCCAACTGAAGCCAACCAACTCAACTGAACCCAACCCAAGTCAATAAACTCAACTCAACCCAACTCAACCCAAGTCAAACAAACTCAACTTAATCAACTCAACTCAACCCAACCCAACCCAACTGATGTCAACTGAATTCAACTAAATCAAACTCAACCCAACTCAACCCAACTCAATTCAAGTCAATAAACTCAACTCAACCCAACAAAACTCAACCCAATTCAACCCAACCCAACCCAATGAAACCAAACCCAACAAAATCCACCTGAACTCAACTCAACTCCAATCGACCCAACCCAACCCAATGAAACCAAACCCAACAAACCCAACTCAAGTCAACCCAACTCTACTCAACCCAACTCGACCCGACCCAACTCAACAGCCCAAACTCAATGTAAGTCAATCAAACTCAACCCAACCCAACTCAACAAACCCAACCCAACCCAATGAACCTCAACCGAACTCAACCCAACCCAACAAACCCAACCCAACTCAACACGCCAAACTCAACGTAAGTCAATCAAACCCAACCAAACCCAACCCAACCCAACCCAACTCAACTCAACAAACCCAACCCAACCCCAGCGTGTCCCTCACACGTTCCGGAACTCTCCGTAGGGCCGCTGGATGTCCTTTGACACCGATGATGTCACCCCAACCCCCAGGCCCCGCCCCTCTCCAGGCCCCGCCCCCCGGGCCCCGCCCCCTCTCACCACGTTCCGGAACTCTCCGTAGGGGCCGCTGGGCCGCAGGATGTCCTTGATGCCGATGAGTTGTCGTGCTTGAAGTGCTTGAGGATCTTCAGCTCCCGCAGCGTCCGCTTGGCGTTGGTCACCCACGTCGAAGGCGTTGGGGATCTTCTTGATGGCCACCTGCTGGCCTGCACAGGTGCGACAGGTGTGACCAGGTGTGTGCCACAGGTGTGCCCAGGTATCTCCAGGTGTGTCCCAGTTGTGCCCAGGTGTGCCCAGGTGTGTCTCACCTGTCTCAGGTGTGCCCCAGGTATCTCCAGGTGAAGCTCAGGTGTGTCCCAGGTGTGCCCAGGTGTGTCCCAACTACCCCAGCTGTCCCCACGTGTGTCCCAGGTGTAGCCCAGGTGTGCCCAGGTATCTCCAAGTATAGCTCAGGTGTGTCCCAGGTGTGTCCCAACCACCCCAGGTGTGTCTCAGGTATCTCCAGGTGAAGTTCAGGTGTGTCCCAGGTGTGCCCAGGTGTGTCCCAACCACCCCAGGTGTGCCCCAGGTATCTCCAGGTGTGTCTCAGTGTGCCCAGGTGTGTCCCAACCACGCCAGGTGTGTCACAGGTGTGTCTCACCTGTCTCAGGTATCTCAGGTGTATCTCAGGTGTGTCCCTCACCTGTCCCAGGTGTGTCCCAGGTGTGCCCAGGTGTGTCCCAGCCCCTCCAGGTGTGCCCCAGGTGTGTCCCTCACCTGTCCCAGGTGTATCCCAGGTGTGTCTCACCTGTCCCAGGTGTGCCCAGATGTATCCCAGGTATCTCAGGTGTATCCCAGGTGTCCCTCACCTGTCCCAGGTGTGTCCCAGGTGTGCCCAGGTGTGTCCCAGCCACTCCAGGTGTGTCCCAGGTGTGTCCCTCATCTATCCCAGGTGTGTCTCACCTGTCTCAGGTGTGTCCCAGGTGTGTCCCAGGTGTCTCAGGTGTCCCTCACCTGTCCCAGGTGTGTCCCAGGTATCTCAGGTGTATCTCAGGTGTATCCCAGGTCTATCTCACCTGTCCCAGGTGTATCCCAGGTGTATCCCAGGTGTATCCCAGGTATCTCAGGTGTGTCCCAGGTGTGTCTCACCTATCCCAGGTGTGTCTCACCTATCTCAGGTGTGTCTCACCTGTCCCAGGTGTCTCACCTGTGTCCCGCCTCCTGGCCGAGCTGACCACGCCGTAGGCGCCGGTGCCGATGGTCTCGATGACGTCGTAGTCGTCGCCCACCTCGAAGGTGACGTCGAGCGCTTGCGCGAGCGCAGCAGCGCCAGCCCGGGGGGCGGGGCCTCGGGGGGCGGGGCCTCGGGGGGCGGGGCCTCGGGGGCGGGGCCGGGCTCACCCATCGCACCTGGCGGGGGGGGGGGGGGGGGAACCGCCCTGGGTGGGCCCAAAATCACCTGAAAGGGACCAAAAATGGCCGGAAATGGACCCAAAATCAGCTGAAATGGACCCAAAATGGCCGGAAATGGACCCAAAATCACCTGGAATGGACCCAAAATGGCCGGAAATGGACCCAAAATGGCCGGAAATGGACCCAAAATGGCCGGAAATGGACCCAAAATCCACTAAAGGGACCAAAAATGGCCGGAAATGGACCCAAAATCACCTGAAAGGGACCCAAAATCCACTAAAGGGACCCAAAATCAGCTGAAATGGACCCAAAATGGCCGGAAATGGACCCAAAATCAGCTGAAAGGGACCCAAAATCACCTGAATGGACCCAAAATCCACTAAATGGACCCAAAATCAGCTGAAAGGGACCCAAAATGGCCGGAAATGGACCCAAAATCCACTAAATGGACCCAAAAATTCCCTTAGAGGGACCCAAAATCGCCTGGAATTATCCAAAATTAAAGAGACCTGTGAGGAACCAAAAATCACCTGGGAGGGACCCAAAATCTCCTTAAATGAACCCAAAATCACCCGAGAGGGACCGAGGACCCCAAAATTCCCTTACAGGGACCCAAATTCCCCTAAGTTGACCCCAAATCCGCATAAATGGACCCAAAATCCCCTTTAAAAGACCCAAAATCTCGGAGGGATCAAAACTTCCCTTGAATGGACCCAAATTCCCCCGAATTGACCCCAAATCCGCTGAAATGGACCCAAAATCACCTGAGAAGAGCCAAAATCACCTGAAACGGACCCAAAATTCCCTGAATGGCCCCAAATCACCCGAGAGGGACCCGAGGACCCCAAAATTCCCCGAAATTGCCCCAAAATTCCCCGAAATTGCCCCAAATTCCCCGAAATTGCCCCAAAATTGCCCCAAAATCGCCCGAAATGGCCCCGACCCCCCCCCGGCCCCCCCCATTGGTTCCTCCCGTTCTCCCCCCCCCGGGGGTCGCGGTGGGCGGGGCCGTTGCCATGGCGACCCCCCCCGAGGCGCTCACCGCTGCCGCCGAAAGCCGGAAGTGGCTCCGCCCCAGGCCACGCCCCCCTCCGCGGTTTATCGGCGGCACTTCCGCTCGTCTCGGTGGTTTTTGGGAGGACTTTGGGGTTTCTTGGTGGTTTTGGAGGAAACTTCGGCTTTGTCTTTATTGTTTTATAGGACTTCCGGGTTTTCTCCGCCACTTCCGGTTCGTCTCTATGGCCTTGCGGCACTTCCGGCCGCTCTCTGTGGTGTTGGAGGACCCGCGGCCTCTCTATGGTTTCGCCCGTGGGTTCTGCGCATGCGCGGCGCCGCCACCTTCCGGTGGTGCCGCCATGAGGGACCGGACGCGGGAGCTGCGTCAGGCGAGAGGCCAAAAATTGGGGCAAAAAGTGGAAAAATCGGGAAAAGGAGGCGAAAAATCGGGAAAATGAGGCCGGAATCGGAACCGGCGACCCCGAAAATGGGGGAGAAGTGGCCGGAAGTGGGGAGAGAGAGGAGAAAAATGGGGAAAAGAGGCGAGAAATGGGAAAAGGCGGAAAAAGGGAAAAAAGCCAAAAATGGGAAAAAAGAGAAAAAATGGGGAAAAAAGAGAAAAAATGGGGAAAAAAGAGAAAAAAAGAGGAGAAAAGTAAAAAAAATTGGGGAAAGGAGCCCAAAATCGGGATCGGGGGTGTGGAAAATGGGGGGAAGAGCAAAAAATGGGGAAAAACACAAAAATCAGGGAAAAATTTCCCAAAATGGGGAAAATTCGATTAAAAATGGAGAAAAAAACCGAAAATGGGGAAAGAGCCCAAAAATTGAAAATAAATTTGTTTTTCATCGGAAATTCCGGATTTCTGTCCCAAATTTTATTTTTTCATCCCGATCTGAGGTTGTTTCCTCAAATTGGAGATTTTCCCCCAGAATTCTGAATTTCCCCAATTTTGAGATTTTTCCCAATTTTGAGATTTTCCCCCCAAATTTGAAATTTTCTCCCCAATTTTGGGATTTTTTCCCCCAATTTCAGATTTTTCCCCAATTTTGAAATTTCTCCCCAATTTTGGGATTTTCTCCCCAATTTTGGGATTTCCCCAAATTTGAGATTTCTCCCCCAATTTGGGATTTTTTCCCCGATTTTGAAATTTTCCCCAATTTTGGGATTTTCTCCAATTTTGAGATTTTCTCCCCAAATTTGGGATTTTCCCCAATTTTGAGATTTTTCCCAAATTTGAAATTTTCTCCCCAATTTTGGATTTTCCCAATTTTGGATTTTCCCCAATTTTGGGATTTTCCCCAATTTTTGATTTTTCCCAAATTTGAAATTTTCTCCCCAATTTTGGATTTTCTCCCCAATTTTGGATTTTTCCCAATTTTGGATTTTCCCATTTTTGGGATTTTCCCCATTTTTGGGATTTTCTCCCCAATTTTGGATTTTTCCCAATTTTGGATTTTTTCCCAAATTTGAAATTTTCTCCCCAATTTTGGGATTTTCTCCCAATTTTTGGGATTTTCTCCCCAATTTTGGATTTTTTCCCCAATTTTGGGATTTTCTCCCCAATTTTAGATTTCTCCCCAATTTGGGATTTTCCCCAATTTGGGATTTCTCCCCATTTTTGGGATTTTCTCCCCAATTTTCTTTCCCCCCCCAGGTCTCGGACTCGGACTCGGAGGGGGAGGGGCCGGGGGGGGAGGGGCGGCTCCTCGGCCCCCAGGACCCCGCCCTGGCCCAGGTGGGTCCCGCGCCTCATTTGCATCTCATTTGCATCTCATTTGCATCTCATTTGCATCTCATTTGCATCTCATTTTCCCCTCCTCTGGTTCTGCTGTGGCCCTGCTGTGGTTCTGTCGCGATAGCCCAGTTTCTGTCGCGACAGAACCGGTCCCTAGCGTGATATCCCCGTCCCTATCGCGATATCCAGTGTCCCTGTCGCGATATGACTCCTCCCTGTCACGATATCCCGCGTTTATATCGTGATATATCACGACTGGCGTGCCGTGTCCGGGCAGGGCTGGGGGCTCTGTCGCTGTACAGTGTCCCGTATCGCGATATCCCGTGTTCATATTGCATTGTGAAATGTTTATATCGCGATATGAGCCATTGATATCGCGATATATCACACCAGGTGCGCCATGTCCGAGCAGGCCTGGGGGCTCTGGCACTCTGTAATGTCCCATATCGCGATATGTCACGTTTATATCGTGATATATCGTGACAGGTGCGCCCTGTCCGAGCAGGGCTGGGGGCTCTGTCCCTGTACAAGCCCCTATATCGCGATATCCCACATTCATATCGCGATATGAGGTCTCTGTGTCGCGCCAGGTGCACCTTGGGCGCTCAGGGCTGGGGGCGCTGTCCCTGTATAAGCCCCTATATCGCGATATAAGGTGTTGGTGTCGCGATATAAGCCATTGATATCGCGATATGTCGCGACAGGCGCGCGGCGTGCGCTCGGTGCTGGGGGCGCTGTCCCTGTATAACCCCCCATATCGCGATATCCCATGTTCATATCGTGATACCCCATGTTCATATCGCGATATGTCGCAACAGACGCAGCGCGTGTGCTCGGGGCTGGGGGCGCTGGCACTGTATGACCCCCATATCGCGGTACCCCATGTTCATATCGCGATATATCGCGACAGGCGCGGCGTGTGCGCTCGGGGCTGGGGGGCGCGGTCCCTCTATAACCCCTTATATCGCGATATAAGCCGTTCATATCGCGATATGTTGCGACAGGCGCGCCGGGTGCGCTCGGGGCTGGGGGCGCTGGCGCTGTATGAGCCCCATATCGCGATATAAGGTGTTTCTATCACGATTTCTCGTGTTCATATCGCGATATGTCGCGACAGGCGCGGCGCGTGCGCTCGGGGCTGGGGGCGCTGGCACTGTATGAGCCCGTATGTCGCGATATAAGGTGTTGGAGTTGCGATATAAGCCATTCATATCGCGATATGTCGCGACAGGCGCGGCGCGTGCGCTCGGGGCTGGGGGCGCTGGCGCTGTATAAGCCCCCATATTGCGATATAAGCCGTTGATATCGCGATACCCCACGTTGATATCGCGATATGTCGCGACAGGCGCGCCGCGTGCGCTCGGGGCTGGGGGCGCTGTCCCTGTATGACCCATATATCATGATATCCCATGTTCATATTGTGATATCCCATGTTCATATCGCAATACCCCACGTTGATATCGCGATATGTCGCGACAGGCGCGCCGCGTGCGCTCGGGGCTGGGGGCGCTGTCCCTGTATAACCCCCATATTGCGATATAAGGTGTTTCTATCGCGATATCCCACATTCATATCGCGATATGTCGCGACAGGCGCGCCGGGTGCGCTCGGGGCTGGGGGCGCTGGCGCTGAAGGCGGCGGCGCTGGAGCGGCTGCAGGAGAGAGCCCTGGGAACGCCCCTCCCCCCGCCCGGTGAGAACGGGGAATTTGGGAATTCTGGGAAATTTGGGAATTCTGGGAATTTTGGGGATTTTGGGAAATGTGAAGAATTTGGGAATTTTGGGAAATTTGGGAATTTGGGGAATTCTGGGAATTTTGGGGAAAACTCGGGGATTGAGGGGGAAGTTTGGGGGGAATTTCAGGGATTTTGGGGGAACTTCTGGGGAGTTCGGGGGAATTTGGGGGGAATTTTGTGGATTTTTGGGGAAATTCTTGGGTGAATTTTGGGAGAATTTTGGGAGAATTTTGGGAGAATTTTGGGAGAATTTTGGGAGAATTTTGGGAGAATTTTGGGTGAATTTTGGGAGAATTTTGGGTGAATTTTGGGAGAATTTTGGGTGAATTTTGGGTCATTTTTGGGTGAATTTTGGGTGAATTTTGCCCATTTTTGGAGTGAAATTTTGGGTGAATTTTGGGTGAATTTTGAGTGAAATTTGGGTGAATTTTGGGTGAATTTTGTGTGAATTTTACCCATTTTTGGGTGATTTTTGGGTGAATTTTTGGCGATTTTTCTGTAAGTTTAAGGTGAATTTTTCCCATTTTTTGGGTGAATTTTGCCCATTTTTGGGTGAATGTTTGGGTGAGTTTGGGTTGAATTTTTGTGCAGTTTTTGGGTGAAATTTTCTGTCATTTTTGGGTGAATTTTGGGTGAAATTTTGGCATTTTTGTGTTCAGAGCTGCAGGAGGAGCTGGGCTGGTTTGGGTGAATTTTGGGTCAATTTTTGTCAATTTTGGGTGAAATTTTCCCAATTTTGGGTGAATTTTCCCCATTTTTTGGTCCCCAGAGCTGCAGGAGGAGCTGCAGCAGCTCCGGGACGAGATCCAGGACCTGACCCGGGAGATCCAGGGGGGGCTCCGAGGTAACCCCAAAATATCCCCTAAAACACCCCCAAAACCACCCCCA
Organism: Setophaga petechia; assembly: GCA_024362935.1. Lineage (NCBI taxonomy): Eukaryota > Metazoa > Chordata > Aves > Passeriformes > Parulidae > Setophaga > Setophaga petechia. Next base: position 32,818 of record JANCRA010000474.1, read on the forward strand.
AAAATACCCCAAAAATATCCCAAAAATATCTCAAAAACACCCCAAAAATACCCCAAAAATATCCCAAAAATACCCCAAAAACACCCCAAAAATACCCCAAAAATATCCCAAAAATACCTCAAAATATCCCAAAAATACCCCAAAAATGCCTCAAAAATACCCCAAAAATACCCCAAAAATATCCCCAAATATCCCCAAAAATATTCTCAAAATTACCCCAAAAATACCCCAAAATTATGCCAAAATTACCCCAAAAATACCCCAAAATATCCCCAAAAATATTCTCTAAATATCCCCAAAACACCCCAAAAATACCCCTGAAAATGACCCCAGAGCTACCAGAAAATGTGCCCCAAAATACCCCAAAATCACCCCAAAAATGCACCAAAAAAATCCCTAAAATACCCCAAAAAATCCCCAAAAATATCCCCCAAATACTTCAAAATCCCCCAAAAATCCCCCAAATTACCCCAAAAATATTCCTAAAATTACCCCCAAAGTATCCCCAAAATATCCCCCAAACCCACCAAAATTAGCCCAAAGGTTACTGAAAAATATCCTCCAAAATGCCCAAAATTTCCTAAAATTGCCTCCCAAGATACCCCAAAAATAACCCTGAAATTACCACGAAATCTCCCCAAAAAACCCCAAAATAAACCCTGAAAACAGCCCCAAAATACCCTAAAAATATCCTCAAAATTACCCCAAATACCCCCAAAATACCCCCACAAAATCTCCCCAAAATTCCCCAAAAATCCCCCCAAAATTACCTGAAAAAATCCCCCCAAACATCCCCAAAATCCCCCAAAGTACCCCGAAAAATACCCCAAAAATAACCTAAAAATCCCCTTAAAATCCCCCAAAAATGACCCTGAAAAATACCCCAAAAATAACCCAAAAATCCCCTTAAAATCCCCCAAAATTACCCCGAAAATACCCCAAAAATAACCCAAAAATCCCCCAAAATTGCCCCAAAATTACCCTGAAAAATACCCCAAAAATAACCCAAAAATCCCCTTAAAATCCCCAAAATTACCCCGAAAAATACCCCAAAAATAACCTAAAAATCCCCTTAAAATCCCCCAAAATTACCCCGAAAAATACCCCAAAAATAACCCAAAAATCCCCTTAAAATCCCCCAAAATTACCCTGAAAAATACCCCAAAAATAACCTCAAAATCCCCCAAAATTGCCCCAAAATTCCCCTGAAAAATACCCCAAAAATAACCCAAAAATCCCCTTAAAATCCCCCAAAATTCCCCTGAAAAATGCCCCAAAAATAACCCAAAAATCCCCTTAAAATCCCCCAAAATTACCCTGAAAAATACCCCAAAAATAACCCTCAAAATCCCCCAAAATTGCCCCAAAATTCCCATTTTTTCCCAATATTTGGATTTTATTTTATTTCCCAATATTTGATTTTATTTAATTTTTCCAATATTTGATTTATTTTATTTCCAATATTTGATTTTATTTAATTTTTCCCAATATTTGGATTTTTTCCCCATTCCCAGCGCTGGCTCCGCCCCCCGAGGCCGAGGCGGCTCCGAGCTCCATCGGGGCCCGGCTCAGGCGCACCCAGGTCAGGATTGGGGGAAATTGGGGTAAAATTGGGGGAATTTGGGACAATTTGGGAATTTGGGGAATTTTGGGGAATTTGGGGAAATTTGGGGAATTTCGGAGAATTTTTGGGGGGAATTTTGGGGGGTTTGGGGCAAATTTGGGGGGAATTTTCGGGTGAATTTTGGAGGAATTTTGGGGATTTTTGGGAGGAATTTTAGGGGATTTTGGGAAATGTGGGTGAAATTTGGAGAAGTTTTGGGGGAAATTTGGGGGCTTTGGGGCAAATTTGGGTGAATTTTGGGGGATTTTTGAGTGAATTTTGGGGAATTTTTGGGGAATTTCAGAGAATTTTGGGGGCAATTTTGGGGGGTTTGGGGCAAATTTGGGGTGAATTTTGGGGGATTTTTGGGTGAATTTTGGGGGATTTTTGGGTGAATTTTGGGGATTTTTGGATGAATTTCGGAGAATTTTTGGGGGCAATTTTGGGGGTTTTGGGGTAAATTTGGGTGAATTTTGGGGATTTTTGGGTGAATTTTGGGTGATTTTTGGGTGGAATTTTGAGAATTTTTAGTTGGAATTTTTGGGGATTTTGGGGTGAATTTTGGGGATTTTTGGGAGGATTTTGCCCATTTTTGGGTGGATTTTGGTCATTTTTGGGTGGATTTTGGCCATTTCTGGGCAGATTTTTTGGGGTTTTTTGGCGTTTTGGGGTTTTTGGGGTGGCCCTGACGGATTTTGGGGTTCCCTGGGTGGATTTTGGGTGGATTTTGGGTTGATCTGGGTGGGTTTTCCTGGGAATTTCTGGGTGGATTTTCCTCATTTTTGGGTGGATTTTGGTCATTCCTGGGTGGATTTTGGCCATTTCTGGACGGATTTTTTGGGGGTTTTTTGGCATTTTGGGGTTTTTGGGGTTTCCCTGACGGATTTTGGGGTTCCCTGGGTGGATTTTGGGGTTCCCTGGCTGCGATTTTGGGTGGATTTGGGTGGATTTTGAGTGAATTTTGCCCATTTCTGGGTGGATTTTTCCCATTTCTGGGTGGATTTTCGCCGTTTTTGGGGGGATTTTTTTGGGGTTTTTTTGCCTTTTGGGGTTTTTGGGGCGGCCCTGACGGATTTTGGGGTTCCCTGGGTGGATTTTGGGTGGATTTGGGTGGATTTTGAGTGAATTTTGCCCATTTCTGGGTGGATTTTGGTCATTTTTGGGTGGATTTTGGTCATTTCTGGGCGGATTTTGGCCATTTCTGGACGGATTTTTTCGGGGTTTTTTGGCCTTTTGGGGTTTTTGGGGTGGCCCTGACAGATTTTGGGGTTCCCTGGGTGGATTTTGGGTGGATTTGGGTGAATTTTGCCCATTTCTGGCTGATTTTGGGGTGGATTTTGGTCATTTTTGGGTGGATTTTGGTCATTCCTGGGTGGATTTTGGCCATTTCTGGACGGATTTTTTTGGGGTTTTTTGGCCTTTTGGGGTTTTTGGGGTTTCCCTGACAGATTTTGGGTTCCATGGGTGGATTTTGGGGGGATTTTGGGTTGATGTGGGTGGATTTTCATGGGAATTTCTGGGTGGATTTTGGTCATTTTTGGGTGGATTTTGGCCATTTCTGGACGGATTTTTTTGGGGTTTTTTGGCCTTTTGGGGTTTTTGGGGCGGCCCTGACGGATTTTGGGGTTCCCATCCCAGCACGGGGTCCTGGCCCAGCAGTTCTGGGGGCTCACGGGGACCCTCCAGGAGGCCCAGAGCCGCTACCCGCCAGCGCAGCCTGCAGAGGATCCAGAGGCAGCTCCAGATCGGTGAGAAAACCCAAAAAAACCCAAAAACAACCCAAAAAAACCCCAAAAAAAACCCCAAAAAAACCCCAAAAAAACCCCAAAAAACCCCCCAAAATTGGGGTCAAAAAAATGCCAAAATTGGGGCCCAAAAAATGCCAAAATTAGGGCCCAAAAAATCCCAAAAGTGGGGCCTAAAAACTCGAAATTTGGTCCAAAAAATCCCAAAATTCAGGTGAAAAAAACCCAAAATTGGGGCAAAAATACCCTGATATTGGGTCTCAAAAAATCCCAAAATTTGGGCAAAAAACCCCAATATTGGGGCCCAAAAACTCCAAAATTTGAGCCCAAAAAATGCCAAAATTTGGTCCAAGAAATCC